>JADRCD010197251.1:0-47200 GCA_019843815.1 Montemys delectorum | reverse complement strand
CAAAGTAAAGATACCAGATGGATGATTCTAAACCTCAAAAGAAAAGTTAAGTTAGTGCTAGACACACAGATGGAATCAAAATTATTCATAGAAAAATTAGTTTTTGGAGTTTTCTAATGTTCTTTTGGTCTGCCTTGTGTATGACTTGGTGAATATAAATATTCTGAAAATTGCATGAAATTTGACATTTTGATTCTGTTCTCTTAGACAAGTTAGTATAGGTCTATTTCATGTGGGTTACTCATCAGCTCTCTGGGTTTGTTCAAACCCTTTTACCTCCTTCTTTCTCTGAGATAATTCTTGGATTTGGGAGTTGGGAGAAGGGTCCTTGTGTTTGCTGGGGAATCTCATCCAGTCCCCACTGGCAGCATTCTGGCAACCCAGGTCCTCTACATAAAGGATGCAAAGTTCAGATCCCCCACACTGTCTCTAAAAACACAACACTAGAAAATTCAGAGACATGTATCACCCTGAATCAGGACCCTGGTTGTCATCATTTGTGGAACAGAAATTAACTCTCCACTTGTTCTCTGTTAACATGGTGCAATTCGTGCATTGCCTTAGCGTCTTCACTTCCGTTGTATTCAGAAAAGAAAGTTCAGAAAGTGAATAACTTGTATGAGGTTCTGTTTGGCTCGAAGTTCTGGCAGCAATCACAGTGTCAGAGAAACTGAAAGGGAAACAGCTGACTGCCTAAGAGACCAAGCCTTGCTTAATAACAACATAGCTACTTCAGGAAACCAAAGTCAATCTATCTATGAGTATAGAAATCCTGTGTGATACTTATTTTTTGCTTGGCCCACCTATAAGGCTCCACTAGCACAACACTCCCATGAAAGATTTTAACATATGAACCTTTAGGAAATGAACCATGTTCAAAGTGTCACTATTAAGATAGAACATTATTGTTACAAAGGTTTTTATTTTATCCTACTCTGTTTGTTTTTTCTTTCTTGTTCCTTTGACTAGAAAAGAAAAGGTTACTAAAACACTTCTCTTTAATATGCTTTTTGATGGCTTTAAATTATAGGCTCCAGAGAGCTCAGGGTACATGGGACAAAGAGCAACCAGAGAACTCACTTCTGTGTAATCCCATAAGACCTTTCCTGATGTCCCTAATTCGCATCTCACATCCCTCATATTTGAATGTTCAATAGTTTAAATTAAAAATATATCACCTTACCCAAAATAAAAAGTCCTTAATTTTTTCATGGATGGGAAAAATTGGTAAGGAAGTGGAGGTGTTTGAAACTCAATGATGAAAAATCTAAGTGATAGAGTTATCTTAAATAAAATCAAAGGGATGAGGAACAAAGATGGAGAGTGTTTGAGATGATTGACATTTATTCCAGTGCACTCAGTATGTAACCGACAAATGTGTATAATTATGTGTCAGCCAAAAAGCAAAATATTTTAAAGAATGTAGGCGAACTGGTTAACAAGAAAAGAGATTTTTATCTAGAAAAGCCAAATTCAGGTTATAAGAGGAATAAAAGTACATTATATAATTGCCCCAGAGTAGGGCTTCCAAGCGTATTTGATCTAAGGAATGGGATCAGAGAAAATGGGGAGATGCTAGAGAGCAAATTATTTCTATCAGTCTTTTTGCTCTAGTTCAAGGTAGGAGCTGATTGAAATGAAATGGATGGATTGCTAGGAAGTGGACAGCTGCAGAATGCTGAACAATGTTTCCAAAGAAGTCCACAGCCTAGTTCCAAACCCTGTAAACATACCCTCTTATCTGGCAGAGGACTTTGGAGCTGCTATGGCATTGGAAATGTTGGTTTGGAAGGTTATCCTGTTCACCTGACTGAGTACTCACCCAGATCCTTTTAAAATAGAAACTTGATGGAAGTAATCTGCTTTAGAGATACAGGAAGCAAGCAGAGCAAAGGAATGTAGAAACTTATTGTACTGGCTGGTTTTGCGTGTCAACTTGACACAGGCTGGAGTTATCACAGAGAAGGGAGCTTCCGTTGGGGAAGTGCCTCCATGAGATCCAGCTGTGGGGCATTTTCTCAATTAGTGATCAAGGGGGTAGGGTCCCTTGTGGGTGGTGCCATCCCTGGGCTGGAAGTCTTGGGTTCTATAAGAGAGCAGGCTGAGCAAGCCAGGGGAAGCAAGCCAGTAAGGAACATCTCTCCATGGCCTCTGCATCAGCTCCTGCTTCCTGACCTGCTTCAGTTCCAGTCCTGACTTCCTCTGGTGATCAATAGCATGTGGAAGTAAACTCAATAAACCCTTTCCTCCCCAACTTGCTTCTTGGTCATGATGTTTGTGCAGGAATAGAAACCCTGACTAAGACACTTATAGAAAGTAGAAAAGGTGAGAGAATGGGGCTTTCCCTAAAATGTCTATGAAGAAGCAGCCTTATGGATACTGACTGTAGCAGTGAAATCCAGACTTCTGACTTCCAGATTTTTTAACAGTATGCCTTTAGTCTACTAAACTTAAGGTAATTCTTTTTTCTTATTGAAAGTCTACATATTTACTGTATTCAGTCAACACAGAGGGTCAATCTCAGAAAAATGGTGCCTCTATTTTAACACACTCAAACTGCAATAATCCTAGAGGAGAAAAGAGTACTTGGTACTTTTTGTAGACACAAGATCCATTGACCAGTTCAGAGGAAGAGCTTGAATTTCCAGTGTACCTCAGACATTGAGGTGACTGACATTTCCATACTCCATTCAGCAGTAGACATTCACTTAGGATTTCACCAATCCCCAATACTAAGCTCCCATTTCTCTGTTTCACAATCAACCTTACCGTAGTTCTACAAAAAGACAACATTGGTTCTCCAGATCATAATCTGCACCACATTTAGAACATTGGGTAGTTTCAAAGGCAACACTATTGGGCTGTCTTTTGGCCCTGAGTATATCCAGGAGCTCAGGACAAAAATTTTCTAATCTGCATGTTAGTATTATACCACTGTCATCATAGCACTCCAGAGGGGTAGGGTATTGTTCCTGGGTCAGATGACTCAGCTTGGCTGTGTGGTGTAGAAGTTGTTTCAGGAAAGGCAGAGAGACATGATTATCATAGAAATTGACTTCTCCCCGGGCAGTGGTGGCACACGCCTTTAATCCCAGCACTTGGGAGGCGGAGGCAGACAGAGTTCTGAGTTTGAGGCCAGCCTGGTCTACAGAATGAATTCCAGGACAGCCAGGGCTGCACAGAGAAACCCTGTCTCCAAAACAAAACAAAATAAAACAAAACAAAAACAGAAATTGACTTCTCTCAGGTAAGAACATTGGCTTAGGACAGGAAGCAGGGCATTGAACTGAGAATCCTCTATAAACCTGACTCCAATTCCAGGGTTTGCAGGGTATCTCTAACTCTCTCAAGTTTTATTTTATAGTTGTATGACCAAATGCACAAGTTGTGAAGAAATTAGCAACATTAAAGGAGGTTTATGAACATGGATGGAATTACCAAGAATTGACTCATAATCCAACACAGACTAGTTTCTATGTTTCTGGCAGCACTGGCTCTTATGTCATTAGTAGGATCCACTGACATCTTGTCTCTGAGAACACAGATGTGCACAATACCCCACACATGCAGTTGTTACATGTAAAAGAAGTACTGATCCATAAAGAAAGTTGACCCAATTCTTTTCAGAAATTGAAGACAGGGGCTTGAGGCCATGTTTTGACCTCATGGTGGGAGACAACCTTAAGTAGAAAATTGTGCTAATGTATATTTTTAAAACCTATAATGAGCTACTTGAATGGAAAAAGAAGCTTCCCTTTAAAACCTGGATAACAGCTTCATTAAGAGTGAAAATAAATGAGAGAGCAAGAGATAGCTGTTCTCTAAGAGAAGGAAAGAAAGTCAGAGGAGCCTCTTTAGGAAACCTACATGATTACTTTTCTGAGACCCAAATCAATCCCCACAACAGATGTCAGATTTCTATAAGTTTATATATATGGGTGGGGGTGTGAGTTAGGGGGACAGGAAGTTCCATGTAACATGATTTAGTTCAACATAGCAAACTAACAAGGAACATGGAAGTTCCAGGTATTATTAAGAACTGTAAAGTCTTAACATGCATCTTAAGATGCATCTTAACACTATCCTAGAGAGAGGTGAAGAAAGACATGGCTTGATAGCTTCACATTGTGAAATCTGGACTTGAAAAGGTGACTACTCTCTTACTCTTCTTTTTGCTCAGGATTGTTCTGGCTATCTGGAGTCTCTTGAAGTTCCATATGAATTTTATGATAGTTGTTTCTCTTAAAGATTGTGAGAGGGTTTTAATTTGCATTGAATTTGTGAATAGCTTTGGGTAAAATGGTCCTTTTTACAATATTCTACCAGTGTATCAGCATGGGATTTGGCTTTCCATTTTCTAGTCCATTTCTTCAGAGGTTTAAAATTTCATTTTCATTGTAGAGATCCTTCCCATGCTTGGTTAGGATTTTTGTTTGTTTGTTTTTTGATACTTTATTTACATTTCAAATGTTATCCCTTTTCCAGATTTCCCCTCGGGAAACTCCTATCCCATGCTTCTATGAGGGTGCTCTCCCACCCACCAACCCACTCCCTCCTCCCCATCCTGACACTCCCCTACATTGGGGCATCAAGCCTTCCCAGGACCAAGGGCCTCTCTTCCCATTGATGCCCAACAAGGCCATCCTCTGCTACATATGCAGCTGGAGCCATGGGTCCTACCATGTGTACTCTTTGGTTGGTAGTTTAGTCCCTGGGAGCTCTGAGGGTACTGGTTGGTTCATATTGTTGTTCCTCCTATAGGGCTGCAAACCCTTTCAGCTCCTTGGGTCCTTTCTCTAGTCCCTCCACTGGGGACTCTATGCTCAGTGCAATGGTTGGCTGAGAGTATCCACCTCTGTATTTGTCAGGCTCTGGTAGAACCTCTTGGGAGACAGCTATATCAGGCTCCTGTCAGTAAGTACTCTGTGGCATTGCAATAGTGTGTGGGTTTGATATCTGTATATGGGATGGATCCCCATGTGGGGGCACTCTCTGGATTGTCCTTCCATCTGTCTCTGTTCCACACTTTGTCTCTATAACTCCTTCCATGGGTATTTTGTTCTCCCTTCTAAGAAAAACTGAAGTATTCACACATTGGTCTTCCTTCTTCTTGAGCTTCAGGTGGTTTGTGAATTGTATCTTGGGTACTTCAAGCTTTTGGGCTAATATCCACTCATCACTGAGTGCATACCATGTGTGTTCCTTTGTGATTGGGTTACCTTCCTCATTTAGGATGATAATTTCTCTTTTGGGGGAGTGTTTTATTAGATATTTTCTGTTTTTTTAATATTTATTTTATTTTATCTATATGAGTACACTGTAGCTGTACAGATGGCCGTGACCTATCATGTGTGTGGCTACTGGGAATTAAACTAAGGACCTCTGCCAGATCTGCTTGCTCTGGCCCTGCTCACTCCCACCCCATTTGCTGAGGCATAATTTACTGTAGCTATCTTCAGACACACCAGAAGAGGGTGTCAGATCTCATTACGGGTGGTTGTGAGCCACCATGTGGTTACTGGGATCCAAACTGAGGACCTTTGGAAGAGCAGTCAGTGCTCTTACCTGCTGAGCCATCTCGCCAGCCCCCATATTTTCTTTATTTACATTTCAAATGTTATCCCCTTTCCTGATTTCCCCACTGAAAACCCCCTATCCCCTCCCCATCCCCCTGCTCACTCCCCCACCCTCTCCTGCTTCCTGGCCCTGGTCCTATTTGTCGATTTTTGATCTTAGAGCATAGTTTTATTCCTAGATGTTTCATTTTCTTTGAGGCTAGTGTGAATGGGAGTGTGTCCATAATGATTGTCTCTGTATGTTTAGTATTGGTACATAAAAAGTTATTGATCAGGGGCTGGCGAGATGGCTCAGCAGGTAAGAGCACTGACTGTTCTTCCAAAGGTCCTGAATTCGGATCCCAGCAACCACATGGTGGCTCACAACCATCCATAATGAGATCTGACGCCCTCTTTTGGTGCATCTGAAGACAGCTACAGTATATTACTCTGGAACAAGCAGGGCTGGAGCAAGCAGAGTTCAATTCCCAGCAGCCACATGATGGCTCACGGCCATCTGTGCAGGTACAGTGTACTCATACACATAAAATAAATAAATAAATCTTTTAAAAAAGTTATTGATCTGTACAGTTATTCCTATATCTTGCCACATTGTTGAATTGCTTATAATTTCTAGAAGTTTATGGTCAAAATTTGGCATCTCTAATGCACAGTATCACTTCATCGGATAGGATAATTTGACTTCTTTTTCTACTTTAATCACCTTAATTTCTTTCTCTTATCTTTAGCAACCATTTTGAGTACAATATTGAAAAGGAGTGGGAATAGTGCTTATCATCCCTGTTTCATTTCTGATTTCAATGAGATTGCTTTAAGTTTTTCTCCAATTAGGATAATTTTATCTATGAATTCCTCATGTGTAGCTTTTATTATATTGATGTTTGTTGGATTTTGTTAAAGGCTTTTCTGTATCTATTGAGATGATCATATAATTTTTGCCTTTAAGTTCATTTGTGTGTTTTATTATATTTATTTACTTGCACATGTTGAACCATCCCCACATCTCAGAGAAAAAAAAAAAAAAGCCTAAATTCATGTGCCTGAAGAGGCCAGAAGAGAGTGACAGATCCCCTGGAGATGGAATGACAGATGGCTCTGAGCCATCCTATGTAGGTAACGGGAACTGAACTCAAGTACTCTGAGAGAGCAGCAATGGCTTGTAACCACAGAGCAATCTCTCCATCCCCAGAATATTTTATTCTTAAAGTTGCTGTTTGAAGAGTTGGTTTCCATTGCACTAAATGATGCTTACATGTATTTTATTTTATAATTAGGACAGAATTTTCCAAAAATTTCTGAAATGGCTCTAAATATGTCTGTGCCATTTTGTGTTATGCATACGAATGGCATTCTCACACCACCAGTGGAAAAATCAAATTACTGACCAAGTCTAAAAATTAAGTGGCAGAATATAATCCATGAATGAAGCTACGTGAGATTTCTGAGAGCTTATAAGAAAATTCCAAGTAAACATGACAAGAGTCTTGTAATCTCTTTTTCTTCATAACATGGATTTGTTCTTGGGATGTGCTTTTGAGCCCCCTCCCAGCTGTAGTAAATAGGAGCTGGTTTTGCTTTAGATAACCCACCATGTTACTCATTATTATTCAGTATGATATTTTCAATTATTAGTTTTCCACATGCGTGTATACACCCTAAACTCATGTGACCTTGCCCTTGTGCCGTATACAATTTAAGCTCTAATGAACTTTGCTCACATGACCTTGACTAACCCTCACAATGCCCCCTGAATAGAAATTGTCTGATTCCTTAAAAAAAATTGACCATTTTATAAGACTTTAGTTTCTGTCTCATTTTTAGGCTCCACTCTTCCAGGTTCATACCACCAAATAGACTGGTATTATGTAGTAACCAATTTTCACATATGGTTCACAGTAAACAAGCAAATCCATTTCTGTAGCTTATAAATGTGCTTTTATCTTTAATAAAAGACATAACTATATTTATACCTCAGAATTGTTTTAAAATCAATTCTTGACTTATTCACAATAAATGTTTGATTTGTATATATTTTATCAAGCGCATCCTGTGTGCAGTTGGGGCAACCAACATTCTTTATCAAAATGATAACACATGGCTTGTTATCTTACAAGAACAACAATCCCCAACATTCCAGGAAGTTATCTGTCCTTGGGTCAGTGGGGCTTACAGGTTAGAGGCATGTGTGTTTTCTAGATCTCTTAAGCACAGTAATGAAAAGTTAAAACATAAATGTAGCCCTAACAGTTTACTTTTTTACATAACAAGTTTAGTAGCATTAGCTTTACCTCTGAAGTTCTGGTGGACTTCTGCAGACCATCTGGCCCTTAGTTGTTTAGAGCTGAGAGTTTTATTATTGCTTTATTGACATTTCTGATTATAGATTTATTCATATTATTTATTTCCTTTGATTTAATTTTAGTTCGACATATGCATCTATAAGCTCACCCATTCCTGTTGTTTTCTAATTTAGTGGAGAATAGATTTTTATGGCCTGTAATCATGATGATCTAAATTTCATTTGTACCTGTTGTGATGTCTTCTTTTCATCACTACTTATATTAATTTGCTTCTTCTCTATTTGTCTAATATTTATCAATCTTGTTTTATCTTTTCAAAAATAATTCAATTATTTTTATTTATTTTAAAGTTTTTATTTAATTACTTGCAGCCTTAATTTTTATTATATTCCTAGAAAATTATTTGGTTGTTGTTTGTTCTTGTTTGTCCTCACATTTTTTTTTAATATTTATTGCATTATAATAAGAAAAGTAACATTTTCTTTCTGGTGACTTTCTAAGGCAGGACCAGCCAGGAGGCACAGACCTCACAAGTGGCAGCATCTACACCTAGGAGTGATGGCAGCAGTGGATCCGAAGCCCTCTCTGTCCCTTCCCTGGATGCAGAGAGCTTCCCTCAGGGAGTGCTCTAACCCAGGGACTTAGGTGAGATCCTCCATTTTCTTTCCCATGACTTTCTAAGGCAGGACTAGCCAGGAGGCACAGGCCTCACAAGTGACAAGGCAGCTACGACAGGATCCTCTCTACCTTTGTCTATACCTAGGAGTGACAGTGGTGGATCTGCAGCCCTCTCTGCCCCTTACCTGCAAGCAGAGAGCTTGCCTTCAGGGAGTGCTTTAACCCAGGAACTTGGGTGAGATCCACCATTTTCTCTCTAGTGACTTTCTAAGGCAAAACTAGCCTGAAGGCTAAGGCCTCACAAGTGGCAGGGCAGCCTGGTCAGGATCCTTTCTACCTCAGACCACAACTAGGAGGGACAATAGATCCACAGCCCTCTCTGCACCTTTCCAGCAAGTGGAGATCCTGTCTCCAGGGTATGCTCAGACCCCAGGACTCAGGACAGACAACTGATCCACAGGCATCTGCACCTGGGTTTGTTTTACCAAAGGAGAGGTGATCTCCCAGAAATGCTGACACAGGCTTACAGACCCACAGGAGGAACAAGCTCTAGTCAGAGACTGCAAGAAGATCTACCATCAGAGATCAAAGAATGGCAAAAGGCAAAAGCAAAAATCCTACCAACAGAAACCAAGACCACTTGGCTTCATCAGAACCTAGTACTCCCACCACAGCAAGTCCTGGTATCCCAAAACACCAGAAAAACAAGATTTGGATCTAAAATCATATCTCACAATGGTGATAGAGGAATTTCAGAAGGACATTAATAACTACCTTATAGAATTACAGAAGATCACAAGTCAACAAGTAGAAGCCCTTAAAGAGGAAACACAAAAATCCCTTAAGGTATTACAGAAAAGCACAAACAAATAGGTGAAGGAATTAAGCAAAACCATCCAGGATCTAAAAATGGAAGTAGAAACAGTTAAGAAATCACAAAGAGAGACAATTCTGGAGTTAGAAATCATAGGAAAGAAGTCAGGAAACAGATTTAAGCATCACCAACAGAATACAAGAGATAGAAGAGAGATTCTCAGGCACAGAAGATACCATAGAAAACATTGACACAACAGTCAAAGAAAACACAAAATTCAAAAAGATCCTAAGCCAAAACATCCAGAAAATACAAGACACAATGAGAAGACCAAATCTAAGGATAATAGGTATAGAAGAGAGTGAAGACCTCCAACTTAAAGGGCCAGTAAATATCTTCAACAAAATAATAGAAGAAAACTTCCCTAACCTAAAGAAAGAGATGCCCATGAACATACAAGAAGCCTATAGAACTCCAAATAGACTGGACCAAAAAGAAATTCCTCCCACCACATAATAATAAAAACACCAAATGCACAAAACAAAGAAAGGATACTAAAAGCAGTAAGGGGAAAAGGTCAAGTAACATAAAGGCAGGCCTATCAGAATTACACCAGACTTCCTACCAGAGACTATGAAAGCTAGAAGATCCTGGGCAGATGTCATACAGACCCTAAGAGAACACAAATGCCAGCCCAGACTACTATACCCAGCAAAACTCAATCACCAGAGATGGAGAAACCAAAGTATTCCATGACAAAAACAAATTTACAGAATATATTTCCACAAATCCAGCCCTTCAAAGGGTAATAAAGGGAAAATTCCAACACAAGGAGGGGAACTACATCTCTGAAAAAGCAAAAATGTAATTTTCCAACAAAACTAACAAAAGATAGCCACATGAACAGAATTCCAATTCTAACAACAAAAATAAAAGGAAGCAACAATTACTTTTTCCTTAATATCTATTAATATCAATGGACTCAATTCCCCAATAAAAAGAGATAGACTATCAAATTGGGTATGTAAACAGGACCCAACATTTTGTTGCATACAGCAAACCCACCTCAGTGACAAAGACAGATACTACCTCAGAATAAAAGAATGGAAAACAGTTTTCCAAGCCAATGGTCCCAAGAAAAAAGTTGGAGTAGCCATTCTAATATCGAATAAAATCGACTTTTACCCTAAAGTGGTCAAAAAAGATAAGGAGGGACACTTCATACTCATCATAGGTATGATCTACAAAGATGAACTCAAAAATTTTGAACCTTTATGCTCCAAATGCAAGGGCATCTACATTTGTAAAAGAAACTTTACTAAAGCTCAAAGCACACATTGTACCACATACAATAATAGTGGGAAATTTCAACACACCACTCTCTGTAATGGACAGATCATGGAAACAGAAACTAAAGAAAGACACAGTGAGAATAACAGAAGTCATGAAACAGATAGATTTAACAGATATCTTATAGAACATTTTATCCTAAAACAAAAGGATATACCTTCATCTCAGCACCTCATGGTACCTTCTCCAAAATTGACAAATCAGGCCTCAACAAATACAAGATCAAAATAATTCCCTGCATCCTATCAGATCATCATGGACTAAGGCTGGTCCTCAATAACAACAGAAACAATAGAATGCCCACATACACATGGAAGCTTACCAACACTCTATTCAATGATAACTTGGTCAAGGAAGAAATAAAGAAAGAAATTAAAGACTTTCTAGAGTTTAATGAAAATGAAGCCATAACATACCCAAACTTATGGGACATAATGAAAGCAGTCCTAAGAGGAAAACTCATAGCTTTAAGTGACTCCAAAAGGAAACTGGAGAGAGTATACACTAGCAATTTGAAGCAAATCTGAAAGCTCTAGAACAAAAAGAAGCAAATTCACCCAAGAGGAATCAAAGGCGGGAAATACTCATACTCAGGACTGAAATCAATCAAATAGAAACAAAAAGAACTATACAAAGAATCAACCAAACCAGGAACTTGTTCTTTGAGAAAATCAACAAAATAGATAAACCCTTAGGCAGATTAACTAGAGGACACAGAGACAGTATCCTAATTAACAAAAGCAGAAATGAAAAGGGAGGCATAACAACAGATAATGAGGAAACACAAAAAATCATGAGAGCCTACTACAAAAGCCTATATTCAACAAAACTGAAAAGCCTGGATGAAATGGACAATTTTCTAGACAGATACCAGGTACAAAAGTTAAATCAAGATCAGATCAATGATCTAAACAGTCCCATATCTGCTAATGAAATAGAAACAGTCATTAATAGTCTCCCAACCAAAAAGAGCCCAGGACCAGAGGGGTTTAGTGCAGAGTTTTATCAGTATACCTAATACCAATACTCCTCAAACTATTCCACAAAAGAAAAACAGAAGGAACTCTACCAAATTCATTCCATGAAGCCACAATTACTCTTATACCTAAACCACTTAAAGACCTAACAAAGAAAGAAAACTTCAGACCAATTTCCCTTATGAATATTGATGTAAAAATACTCAATAAAATTCTTGCAAACTGAATCCAAGAATATTTCAAAATGATCATCCATTATGATCAAGTAGGCTTCATCCCAGGGGTGAAGGGATGGTTCAATATATGGAAATCCATTAATGTAATTCACTATATAAACAAACTTAAAACAAACAAACAAAAAACCATATGATCATCTCATTAGATACTGAGAAAACATTCGACAAAATCCAACATCCCTTCATGATAAAGCTTGGAAAGATCAGGAATTCAAGGCCCATACTTAAACATAGTAAAAGCAATGTACAGAAAACCAGTAGCCAATATCAAACTAAATGGAGAGAAAATTGAAGCAATCCCACTAAAATCAGGGACTAGACAAGGTTGCCCACTCTCTCCCTACCTATTCAATATTGTACATGAAGTCCTAGCCAAAGCAATTAGACAACAAAAGGAGATCAAAGGGATACAAATTGGAAAGGAAGAAGTCAAATTATCACTATTTGCTGATGTTATGATAGTATACTTAAGTGACCCCAAAAATTCCACCAGAGAGCTCCTAAACCTGATAAACAACTACAGCAAAGTAGCTGGATATAAAATTAACTCAAGCAAATCAGTGGCCTTCCCCTACACAAAGGATAAACAGGCTGAGAAAGAAATTGGGGAAACAACACATATCACAATAGTCACAAATAATATAAAATACCTTGTTATGACTCTAACTAAGCAAATAAAAGATTGTTTGACAAAAATTTCAAGTCTCTGAAGAAGGAAAATTAAGAAGATCTCAGAAGATGGAAAGATCTCCCATGCTCGTGGATTGGCAGTATTAATATAATAAAATTGGTCATCTTGCTGAAAGCAATCCATAGATTTAATGCAATCTCCATCAAAATTCCAACTCAATTCTTCACAGACTTAGAAAGAGCAATTTTCAAATTCTCCTGGAATAACAAAAAACCCAGGATAGCCAAAACTATTCTCAACAATAAAGGAACCTCTGGTGGAATCACAATCCTGGACCTTAAGCTATACTACAGAGCAATTGTGATAAAAACTGCATGGTATTGGTACAGTGACAGGCAGGTAGATCAATGGAACAGAATTGAAGACTCAGAAATGAACCCACACACCTATGGTCACTTGATTTTTGACAAAGGAGCTAAAATCATCTAGTAGAAAAAAAGACAGCATTTTCAACAAATGGTGCTGGCTCAACTAGTAGTTAGCAAGTGAAGGATGCATTCCTATCTCCTTGTACAAAGTTCAAGTCCAAGTGGATCAAGGACATCCACATCAAACCAGATACACTGAAACTAAGAGAACAGAAAGTGGGGAAGAGCCTCCAGCACATAGGCACAGGGGAAAATTTCCTGAACCGAACACCAATAGCTGATGTCTACGATCAAGAATTGACAAATTGGACCACATAAAGTTGCAAAGCTTCTGTAAGGCAAAAGACACTGTCAATAGGACAAAATGGCAAACAATAAATTGGGAAAAGACCTTTACCAATCCCATATCTGATAGAGGGCTAATATCCAATGTATATGAAGAACTCAAGAACTTAGATGCCAGAGAACCAAATAACCCTATTAACAAATGGGGTACAGAGCTAAACAAAGAATTCTCAACTCATGAATACTGAATGGCTGAGAAGCACCTAAAGAAATGTTCAACATCCTTAGTCATCAGGGAAATGCAAGTCAAAACAACCCTGAGATTCCTCTTCAAACCAGTCAGAATGGCTTGGACAAAAAAACTCAGGTGACAGCAGATGCTGGAGAGGTTGTGGAGAAAGAGGAACACTCCTCCATTGCTGGTGCTATTGCAAGCTGGTACAACTACTCTGGAAATCAGTTTGTCGGTTCCTCTGGAAATTTGGCATAGTTCTACCAGAGGACCCAGCTACACCACTCCTGGACATATACCCAGAAGATGCTCCAACATATAACAAGGACACATGCTCCACCATGTTCATAGCAGCCTTATTTATAATAGCCAGAGGCTGGAAAGAACTCAGATGTCCTTCAACAGAGGAGTGGATACAGAAAATGTGGTACATTTACACAATGGAGTACTACTCAGCTATTGAAAAGAATGACTTCATGAAATTCTTAAGCAAATGGATGGATCTGGAGAGTATCATCCTGAGTGAGGTAACCCAATTGCTAAAGAACACACATGGTATACTCTCTCTGATAAGTGGTTATTAGCACAGAAGTTCGGATTACATGAGGTACAATCCACAAACCACAAGAAACTCAAGAAGGAAAACCAAAATGTGGACACTTCATTCCTTTTTAAAAGGGGGGACAAAATACCCATGGAAGGAGTTGCAGAGACTAACTATGGAGCAGAGACTGAAGGAAGGATAACCCATCTGGATATAGGTGTCTTCTGAGAGGCTTTGACAGTACTCGACTAATACAGAAGTAGAGGCTCACAGCCATCCATTGAACTGATTATAGGGTCCCCAAATGAAGGAGCTAGAGAAAGGACCTAAGGAGTTGAAGGGTTTGCAGCCCCTTAGGATGAACAACAATATGAACTAACTAGTACCCTTTGAGCTCCCAGAGACTAAACCACCAACCAAGGAGTACATATGGTGAGACTGATTGCTCTGGCAGCATGTATATAGTAGACGATGGCCAAGTCTGTCATCATTGGAAGGAGGGGCCCTTGACCCTGTGAAGGTTCCTTGCCCCAGTGTAGGGGAATGTCAAGGCCAGTAAGCAGGAGAGGGTGGGGTGTTGAGCAGGGAGACCTGGGAGGGAAAATGGATTTGTTCTTGTTTTTTTTTTTTTTTTTTTGGTTTTGGTTTTTTCTTTTTTTTGTTTTTTGGGTTTTTTTTGGAGGGGAAACTGGGAAATATGACATGTAAATAAAGAAAATATGTAATAAAAGAAAGATTAAAACATATTTTAAGTAAATAGAATTAAAAAAAGAAAGAAAAGTTATATGATTTCAGTTTATCTGAATTTGTTAACATTTAAAAACATACTTTAAGTAAATAGAATTGCATCACATTCTTATTTCCATTTTGTAACCCAAGTCCTCCCAGAGAACCCCCCCTTCAACATGCAATATCTCTTTTTTCATTTTTTTTAAATTTATAAAATATTATAACAATAAAAATGAGTATTATAAAAGTTGTTTGATATGAAACAACAATGTAACAGTCTTATGTAGATGCTTGTCTACAGTAATACTGAAAATACATATTTTTCTCAATATAAAATTTAAATAACTCCAAACATATTAACTGTATATTTTGAAATAATACATCACTACTAGTATTTTCTTAAATGAACATAAATATGTAAAGTCTTTTTGTTTGTTTAATTTGTATTTAGTAGAGCTTGAAATCTGGCTCTTACTGTGGTACAAGACCAAAATAAGAACAATTTTTAGACATTAGATTTCATTGTAATAAGGCTGTACTTCAATGACACTTACATCACCAAATTATTTTACCTCCATCATAGCTAAGCTGAGAGTTGACAGTTCTGCTGCACCAAGGAATGAACTATAGGCATGATTTTTGGATACAGACTTCCTGCTATGGTCAAAGCTATTTGACTTGAGTGAGTGACTTTATTCTCAGCCCACAGAGAATAGGTTACATTCATTTAAGAATGTAGGTGTAGGTAATAAGATGGTCTATCCATAAAGTCATTCACCAACTGTTTCAATGAAAAATGATTCTGCTTGGAGGGTGGCACAGACATTAGGTGAGGTTAAGAATCTGGTTCATCAGCTATGATAATTTGGAAAAGCATTCATCTCAGAGAAAGAAAAACTTATAAAATCTTCTTCAAACTTGAAACAAAAGTTACAAATGTCAAGCAAAGCATTCAGTCTCACTCTTTGTTGTTCTCTTACAAGCCCTTTCCCAATTTAATTGTCTACATTTCTTTTGGGTATATAAATACTTTTGAAATATGAAAGATGTTCTGAAAACCTTAGTATAGTGTAAAAACATGAAATAAACAGTACTACTAATAGAGAGGCTGAGATAGGAGAAGCAAGATTTCAGCACCCTTATGTTGTACACAGCAAGACACTGTCATGAGCAAACAAGCTGAAAGTGTATATGGACTGTATAATATTAGACCTATTTCTCCAATACCAAATTAGATAGACTATTGGATGACAACCAACAAATTTCTAATTCCTCATATTTTTGGATTTTAGTTGATTAGAATTTGTTGGTAATATTAATTTTCATATTAAGATATTAAGAAAAATTGTTACTTCCTGTTGTTTTTGTTGTAAGAGGTGGAATTAGGTTTGTGTGGATTTGTTCAAAGATTACTTTCTTGCTTCTTCTAGGTGTGGTTTTGTGCCTTATGTTGATGTTTTCCATCTATTATCCTTTGTAGGGCTGGATTTGTGGAAAGTTATTGTGTAAATTTTGTTTTGTCATGGAATATCTTGTTTTCTCCATCTATGGTAATTGAGAGTTTTGCTGGGTATAGTAGCCTGAGCTGGCATTTGTGTTCTTGTAGGGTCAGTATGACATCTGCCCAGGATCTTCCAGCTTTCATAGTTTCTGGTGAGAAGTCTGGTGTAATTCTGATAGGCCTGCCTTTATATGTTACTTGACCTTTTTTCTTTACTGCTTTTAAAATTCTTTCTTTGTTTAGTGCATTTGGTGTTTTGATTACTATGTGATGAGAGGAATTTCTTTTCTGGTCCAATCTATTTTGAGTTCTGTAGACTTCTTTTATGTTCATGAGCATCTCTTTCTTTAGGTTAGGGAAGTTCTCTTCTATAATTTTGTTGAAGATATTTACCTTGGGAGTCTTCACTCCCTTCTATACCTATTATCCTTAGGTTTGGTCTTCTCATTGTGTCCTGGATTTCCTGGGTGTTTTGAGTTAGGAGCTTTTTGCTTTTTGTATTTTCTTTGACTGCTGTGTTAATGTTTTCTATGGTATCTTCTACCCCTGAGATTCTCTCTTCTATTTCTTGTACTCCGTTGGTGATGCTTGCATCTATGGCTCCTGATTTCTTTTCTAGGTTTTCTATCTACAGTGTTGTCTCTCATTCTGATTTCTTTATTGTTTCTGTTTCCATTTTTAGATTCTGGATGGTTTTGTTCATTTCCTTCACCTGTTTGATTGTGTTTTTCTGTAGTTCTTTAAGGGATTTTTGTGTTTCCTCTTTAAGAGCTTCTAGCTGTTTACCTGTGTTCTCCTGTATTTCTTTGAGGGTATTATTTATGTCTTTCTTAAAGTTCTGTATTATCATCATGAGAAGTGATTTTATATCTGAATCTTGCTTTTCCAATGTGATGGTGTGTCCAGGACTTGCTATGGTGGGAGTATTGGGTTGTGATGATGCCAAGTAACCTTGGTTTGTGTTGCTTGCATTCTTACTCTTGCCTCCTGCCATCTGGTTATCTCTAGTGCTACCTGCCCTTGCTAAATCTGACTTGGGTCTGTCCTTCCTGTGATCCTGGTTGTGTCAGAACCCCTCAGAGTCAAGCTGTCTCTGGGATCCTATGATGCTGGCCTTTTTTGAGCACCTGGGAGTATAGCTTCCTCTGGGTGTTTTGGGACTGGTTGGGGACCTTGCGCCCAAGCTCTTCTCAGAGCACCTGTAGACCCAGACAGACCGGAAGGAACCTGAACCACTGAGCTGGTGGAGTTCCTATGTGCCTGGTCCTACTGGTCCCAGTTACTCTTGGTGTTGGGACAGATGTTTTGTCCTCCTCACCTCTGATCCTAGGCATGTTTGAGTGTCTGGGAATTGAGCTTCCTCTGGGTATTGTGGTACTTGCTGTGGAGCTTGGGCCCAAGGTCTTCTCTGGGCACCTACCAGCCCAGACAGTTGTCCTCACACTTATGTTGAATCATTAAATTATTTAATATCTGTCTAATTTTTTTATGCAGCCATTTAACACTATAAACTTTCCTCTTAAGACTGCTTTCATATGTTACATAGATTTTCATATGTTGTGTTTTCATTTTCATTCAATTCTAGATATTTTATTTTTATTTCCTTCTTCATTTCTTCAGTGGTATTTTCAGTGTCCAATGGTGCATTATTTAATCTCAAGGAGATACATTAGTAGTTTTCCTTACTTATATACTTACTGATAGATAGTTTTATCCCATTATAGTCAGATGGAAGGTAGGGTATGATTTCAGTTTTTCTATATTCATTGAGATTTTCTTTGTGTCATAATATGTGATTAATTAAAAAATATTCAGTGTGCTGCTATAAAGATTTGTGTTCTATTTTGTATAGATGGAATGTTCTGAAGATGCCTATCAGGTCCATTTGATTTATGATATCATTTAACTTCAGTCTTTCTTTGTTTAGTTTTTGTCTGGGTGACCTGTCTTTTAGTGAAAGTGGGTATTGAAATTAACTGCTATCAATCTTTTGAAAGTAATCAGTGTCTTTTTCTCTAGAAGTTTTTATGAAACTCAGTGTATGTATATTTAAAATTAATTTCTTCTTGGGTATGAACTGGCCTTCTTTATCTCTTCCAACTATTTTGGGTTCTATCAACTATTTGAATAGCCTGTTTGTTTGGAAGTACTGTCTCTCCCATCCTCTTAGCCTAAGGTGGAGTCTTAGCTGGGGGTTTCCATTGCTGTGAAGAGACACTATGACCAACATCACTTTTATAAATACAAACATTTAATTGGGGCTGGCTTATAGTTCAGAGGTTTAATTCCTTATCATCATGGCAGGAAGCATGGCAGCATGCAATCAGACATGGTGTTGGAGGAGATGAAAGTTCTATATTTTGATCTGAAGGCAGCCAGGAGAAAACTGGATATGTTTCACACTGGGTGTAGCTTGAGCATTTTAGACCACAAATATCTGTCTTCACAGTGACACATTCCCTCTAACAAGGGCATAACTCCTAATAGTGCCATTCCCATTGAACACATGAATCTATTCAAACCCATTCAAATTACCACATTACACTTCCTGGCCCCCATTCGCTTATAGCCATAACATAATGTAAAGTGCATTTCATCCACCTTCAAAAGTCCCCATAATCTATCATAGTCTCAACAATGTTTAAAAATCCAAAGTTCAAAGTCTTTTCTGAGATTCATGCAATCTCTTAACTATAATGCTCTATAATATCAAAATCAAAACCAAATCATATACTTCTACTACACGATGGCACAGGTTATGCATTACTGTTCCAAAACATAGGGAAGGGAGCATAGTCAAGAAATACTGGGTGAAATAATACAAAAAACCAGCTGGGCAAACTCCAAACTCTATCTTTATGTCAGTCAAAACATTCATTAGAGCTCCAACCCCTTTCAGCTTGGTTGACTACAACACACTTCTTTCTCTTGGGCTGGTTCTACTCCCTGTAGATCTACCTTCCTCTGCAAGTACCTCGTGGCTCTGACATCTCTAATATAATGGGGTCTCCAAGGCAACTAAGCTTCACCTTCACAGTTTCATAGGATGGCCTCTCTGGGTCTTCATGCAGAGACACCCCTGACGTATTCATAGCCCTAGCAGCTTTCCTTAGTTGCAGAAGGAAATTCCATCCTTGATTCTAAAGCCAGAATCATGTGGCCAAAGATGCCAATTTCTACTACTTGCTGTGGCTGGAACATGCCCTCTCCTGCTCTATTGCATCTTCACCAGCTTTCTGTTTTTGATGATTTCCTTCACTGCCTAAGCTTGGCTGTTTTGGAAATTGCTCTGTAGACCAGGCAGGCCTTGAACTCAGAGATCTTTATGCTTCTGTCTCCTGAGTACTGGGATTAAAGGCATGTTCCATCATGTCTGGAATTAAGCTTTTCTTTAATTACTTTTCATTATAGACCATTATAAGCATGATCATTATGCCTCAAGATCTACATCAAAAGCCTGTGTCTTCCAGGCTCAAGATCCAGATCAAAGACATGCTGTCTTCCTGCCTCAAGATTTGGATCTAGTGTGCCCTCAATTTCTGGATTGTAGCTCATTTCAGATATAGTGAAGTTGAGAACTGAGAATAGTCATTACTGGTAGTGTCTATCTTCTATGAAAGTATGCCTTTTGGGGGAAGCAAAAAGTCAGATCCTATTTTTTAATCTAATCTGTTGGTTTGTGTATTTTTTCTTAAAGTTTACTTATTTTACTTTATGTGTACATGGATGTGCCTGCTTGTCTGTGTGTGTACCACATGTATGCCGGTACTTGTTGAGGGAGGTTGCAGAAGAGGGCCCTGTATACCTTGACGTGGGTTAGGAGTTACTAGTGATTATGAATCACCATATATGAGTTCTGGGAACCAATCCCAGGTCCTATGCAAGAGCACATGCTACTCTTAAATGTTGGATCATCTCTTTTACCTCTACTCTGTGCCTTTTTGTTGAGTAACTGAATCCATTAACATTTAGAGTTATTATTAAATGATGTGTATCAATTCCAGCCATTTGGTTCATTTTTATGTTGTTTCCTTAAGCCTCTTTTGATTAATTGTCCTGGTCCTATTTATTTATCCTCTGTAACTTCTTGGGAGGGTTTGTATTTCCTTCAGTCTAGAATAACCCTTCTAATATCTGCTCTACAGCAGACCTAGTAGTCATAATTTCCTATTTTTCATCACCTACTCATTGCTGCTCCACAGGACTGTTAAATGAATTATTTTTTAACATAAATGTGAATAGTTAATTAATATAGCAGCTACATTTCTTTATCCTAGCTAGTTCCTAATAACCACACAGAAAGACCAAGATTTATTACAAAACTTCACCTCAGTATCTGGGCAGTATTGATCTCATAATCCTTTAAACTAATCTGGCAACCTCCCAGTTATGATCCCAAATAGTTGCAATTACAGCTTCAGTTGTACAGAGATACTCAAAAAAATCTTTCTTTTTCCCTCCTCATGGCCAATCTGACCACAGACCCCGTCCTCGTGTCCAACTCCTCTTCCTCCTCTCTCCCCTCCCTCCCTCTTTCCCTTCCTCTCATCCCCGACTCTCGTTCTTTTTCCCCTGGCTGGTGCTGGTTAAAGTACAGCCCTATTCTCTCTTCTGCCTCTTTTGCCCATTCATTGGGTAATCACCATTTATTGACAAGAGAGAGAATAAAAGATAAGAACCATTTACATAAACTTGAGACAGGAGATTTTTAACATTTTAACATAAACGTCTTTTCCAGATTGAAACATGATATGTGGATAAAGAAATCAACATTTGAATAACACATGCATAACATTTACACAGTGTACAAAAACAGTATGCTTACAGAGGACCTATTGACCTACCTTCATATTTTCATGCACATACATAACTCCAAGAAGATTGAATGCCAACTACTTACTTGGTTGAATATCACACCCCACGCCCAGCACAAATTCTCAATATGTACAATTGTTAACTTTAGGTGTAACATTTTACTAGGTTAGGGGATTTCTACATAACTAATGACTATCTTACTTCTGGGCATGATTGTAATAGTGTCTGTGGAAGGGATGGCCTTTTGAATCTGGGGAATGAGGAAGAAAAGTTTGCCCTGATTTAATGTTTTACTCTTTTTCGTTTTGTATTTCACTATTAGAACTCTGTGTCTTCTGGATATTTTACTCTGAAACTCACACCAACAGTTTCAAACCTGGACTGAGCCAATCCATCAGTTTCTCTAGTTCTTTTGTTTTCACAAGGCATATATTGAGAGATCTCAGACTCAATAATTATGGGAATTAATGTCTTCAATATATCTTCCCTCATCGGTCTGTCTGTCATCGACCCATAATATTGCTTCTGTTTCTGTGAAGAACTTTAATAACTATGTGGACCTAGAACCAGACCATCTTTGTCTTAGTTTTGGACATAAGATTTTAACAGTGCCAGATGTGAGCAGCATAGTACTGCTCACCAGGTTAATGCTGAACACAGCAGGCCCTGAGCTCTGTTCCATTTTGGTAACTGTTTATGAAAAGGTGAGTATCACCAAAGAGGCTCAGAAGGCTTCCTACAAAGGCAAGCTCACTGTATAGAGAGACTGCTCTTTGTAACCTTGACCCTAGAAGGGCAAATTAGTTATTTTCTAAGGATTCAAACAGACAGGGGATGGGCCATCTAGGAAAGAAGAGCTTCTTGTTTGTCATGAAACAGTGTTCTAAGCCTCAGAAGGGAATATCTGAGATCTACAAGCTAGATAGTGAACTATCTCTTCAATCAGTAGAAAGTCTTACATTAAGGCTTTTTTAAATTAAGGACATGAACTTCCAATGTGTGATTTTAGTGTGATTAAAAGGCTATTCATTTCATATTTTCTCTACCCCCTCCCCAATAAAAACCATAATGAGAAAAAGAGGCTTCATAATAATTTCCATATATATTGGTAACATAAAAAGTAGCTTTTAATGATAATTTTTTAAAAAGCTGCTGCTCATAAATATGAACTCATTGTTGTCATTTATAAAAGCAGCCTCATATTGAGAGCTCATTAGTAGTTTGAACTTAATTTTGTCAAAGGAAATAGTCACAAGAGATTATGTTTCATCTTTAATATGGCTGTTCAGCAACAATGCCATTATCCTGAATTTTAGATGAATTTAATTGAAATTTAATGCACAAAATTAGTTGTTCTGTGCAATTAGAATCCCATTTAAATGGGTTAGACAATAAATAGGATGGTAAACTCATGATTTGCTAGGCTTTTGTTCCTATATTTTCTCTCCATATTAAATAAATGCTTTTTTTTCTCAGTTTAATAGGATTTTCACTTGGCAATTTTATACCCCTAGGCAATATATAATACCCAGCACCTCCAAGGAGGTAAATGGAAAATGGAGCTGCCCAATGGTAGTCAGTTGCAGAAAAGTGAGGTTGAAGGTCTTTGGGTCTGCTGTGTCCAGCCACTCGCATATTCTTACATTCTGCAGATGGAGACTGATCACATCTACCAGAGAGATTTGGAAGGATGGGCTTTAGAAGCAGACCTGAGTACAAGTTTTCCTTTAGCCAATAATGCCTTTGTGACTTAGGATTCATCTCTTGACATTTAAACTCAGTAATTTACTGGAAATTGATTTTCAGTGCTAATTATCAAACATACAACTTCTGTTATTCTATATATGACCTAATACCTGTTTACATACTGAGCCCACTGATTATTCCTTACCATTCTTGGTAAACATTAAATGAGAGACACTATACAAGTGTGTTTGGTATACTGGCAAATTTCAAAAGTATCAGCTGCTATGGTTATTAGTATTGTCTTTTATCATCCTTATAATTGTAACCATCATTAATCTTGCAACATTTTGTGCCCTTGATAGAATAATAAACTTCCCCAAGAATAACCTGAGCATTCAAGTGGAAGAAGAGCATGAAGAGACACGGGTAATTGCTTAGGGAACTGAGATAATGATGTGTAGAAACATCTTCCAAAGTGAAATATTTCCTTCCAGAGGCTGACCAGGCAAAGGAATTTCCTGAAGATTGGTAAATAGGTCCCTCTTCCATGGTTAGAGAAACAGCAACTAACTCCTTGGTAGGAGATTTCTCACCAGCCCAGTGGCCTAAGGAGAACCTCTGACATCTGAGTTGCCTGTAAGGTTTGCAGAGATCTCCAGAGTTACAGCTTTCATGAGTTATTACCCACACTGAAGTGAGCTTATTAGTAATATGGCTGTTTTTGCATTATTTATACCCCTGTATAGTTACATAAACTCATGGATTTTCCAAGTTGGTTTTCTGTTGCATCATTACACTTTCATCAGTTCTCTCTGGAATGAGTATACATTTTGTTCATATTTACCCAAGAAAATTTGACAAAACAGGATTTGTTTGTTTCTTGGGAAAGTAATATGACTTGATAAGGCTCAATATGATAGAAGTCATGGTCCTGGAAAGTTCTGTAGATAGATTTGTAGACAAGTATGAGGCATTTGGTCAGGAAGCAGCTTTGTGCCAACACTGACTCACCAGATTCATATCCAAAGGTTGAGTGAGGTCTGGGCATAATAGAACTTTGCATATATATCTTTGTTCTCTTTGCAAATATTTTATTGAGCATTTGAGTCTGTGTTCATGAGGAATAGTAGCCCATAGTTTTTGTTTTGTTTTGTTTGTTTGTTTGTTTGTTTTGTTATATCTTCAACTGGTTTTGGCTTTAGAATAGAATTGCCAGCAAAGAGAGATATCGGGAGTGCTGCTTCTGTTTCTGATTGCTTTTGGCTAACACTTTTAGAAGGACTGGCTGTTGATCTTTTCTGAATGACTGGTAGAATTCTGGGATGAGCTGTCTGGGCCAGCTGGTGCCCTGAGCAGATCTTGGATGCAAGCTTCACAGCCAGTCCTACAACACCCAGAAGAAACTCCACTCCCAGGCACTCTAACACACCCAGGATAAGAGGTGAGGAGGACACATCTGTCCCAACACTGGGAATAACTGGGACTAGCAGGACCAAGCACACAGGAACTCTACCAGTGCAGTGGTTCAGGTTCCTTCCAGTCTGTCTGGGCTAGTGCCCTGAGCAGACCTTGGATGCAAACTCTACAGCCAGTCCCAAAACACCCAGAGGAAGCTCCACTCTCAGGTGCTCTAACAAGCCCAGGATCACAGGATCTCAGAATCACAGGATCACAGAGACAGCTTGACTCTGAGGAGTGCTGACGCAACCAGAATCAAAGGAAGGACAGGCTCCAGTCAATGACTTATCAGTTGGTGGTAGTGGGGTGTTGAAGTCTACCACTATTAGTATGTAGGGCTTGATGTATGATTTAAGCTTTAGTAATATTTCTTTTATTAATGTGAGTACCTTTGCATTTGGGGCATAGATGTTTAGTATTGAGATGTCAACTTGGTGAATTTTTCCTTTCATGATTATGAAGTATCATTCTATATCTCCTTTGATTGCTTTCACTCAAAAGTCAATTTTATTAGATATTATAATGGCTACTCCTGATTGTTTCTTGAGTCTCTTTTGAATTTTCTAGTAGTCTTATTGGGGTTTTCAATTTCATCTTCATTTCAGCTGAAGTTCTCTTAATTATTTTATTTCTTTATTGAATTCTGTTCTCAAGTCATGGATTGTCTTCATCATTTCCATTAGCTTTATGCTCGAGTTTTCTTGGGCATAAATCAGGTATTTATTCTTCTGGAGTTCCTTTTTCTCTTCCCTGCTGTGGGCTTTCCTTCAGAATGCTACCAGAAACTATGATGGCAGTAGACATGAAGGCAAGGCCAGCAGTGATGTTGATCTGTCTTACATAACTTGCTTTTTTTTCTTTTTAAGACAGGATTCTCTGGGTAGTCCTGATTATTCTAGAAATCACTCTGCACACCAGTATGGCCTCAAATTCAGAGATCTACCTGCTTCTCCCTCCTAAGTGTTGGGATTAAAAGTTTGTGTCATCACTCCCCAGCTTTTGAGTTCTTTTTCCTTAATTTACTTCAGGTGTGTCTTTGTGTCTTCTCTAAATTCCTTAAATTCTTTGATGAAGTTAATGGATTTTTTTTTTTAAAAAAATTGTGTCCTCTGGTTTATCTGGGTAATTCTCATTGGAAAACAGTTCTGGCATTGTAGGTTTTGGAACAAAATATATACTGACTTGATCTTCACATTCTTGGTATTTTTTGTGATGTGATCTGGGCATGTATACTTCTTTTGTTAGTTCTAATTCAGGCCACACCTTGCAGAAGAAACTACAAAGTCTGGCTGGGTTGAGAGATTTAGATGCCAGTGGGAAGTTTGGAAGCGAAGGGACCTGTGGGTGTTGGCAGATAGAGTATGTCCTGGCCAGACTATGGGGTTGGTAGGGAAAGCCAGGGTTAGAGATTGGAGAAGATTGGAACTCTGTCAAAATATTTGTAGGTAGTCTGCCTTTTTGTTTTGTTTTTTCTTTTATGACCGTCTTGCATTATATATTTGTAAACAGCTGTTGTTTAGGCCAACTTTTTAAATACTCTTCCTTTAAAATCCATCAAGTCTATGTGGTTTTGACAGATTGTATTGTGCATTTTAGTTTGTTATCTGGCTAGTTTATTAAGGATTCTTTTTTTGTTTTGTTTTGTTTTTGTTTTGTTTTGTTGTTGTTTTTTCAAGACAGAGTTTCTCTGTATAGCCCTGGCTGTCCTATAACTCAACTTTATAGACCAGGCCTGCTCTGCCTCCCAAGTGCTGGTCTTAAAGGCATGTGCCACCACCACCTGGCAAGGATTCTTGTAGTTCTGTAACTTCTAAATTTTATAGCATGATGCATCTTAATATGTAGATGGGAGTTTGATCACCCTAGGACCCATCATCTCTCCAAGTAGATGTGATTATGCCTTTGAGCGCCCTTTCCCCATCTTTCCAGCTAATGGTTTGTAAGGCATGTTGTTTTCTTTGGACCTGCAAATATTCATATACTTGCCCTCCCAAATGCCTCCTTCTGACTACATGTGGGAACATGAAGTAGTATGGGAAGCTAGAATCTAGTATCCAAGGTCTTAACAAGTTTGAGAGAAGTATAATGTAGGCCTAGTCCTACTGATGCTCACTATTTTATGTCTTTGTCATCATCAGTTAATGAATGTTGGAGATGAGGGAAATTAGACAATGTTTGGGACCCTGTCTCAGGATGGTTGGGGATCCTTCCAATTCTTTGGACAATCACATAGTAGAATGTTTGATCCAAACAAGGTCAAAGACTTTCCTCAAATGTGTTAAGTTATCCTCTCTACTGGGAAAGATAATTCTCCCCAGTAATTTTAAGGGACCAAACCCCAGTTGTAGGACAGGGTATCCTGTCTGATTACAGGGCTCATAGGGATCCAGATCTCAGGCTTCCCAAGGTCATTGGTAGCATATATTGGTTTTTCTACATACATAGTAAGATGATACTTTTAGTCTGGGGTACAGTTTCTGCCAGCTCCAGGAACTGATTGGTTTTTTTTGTTTGTTTGTTTTGTTTTGTTTTTTTATGTCAGAAACGGGAGAGGCCTTACTGTTATTCCTTCATTAAAGGAATGACAAACTTTATGGGATGATGCTTTTTAGAAATTAGTGACATCTTTGAAATACAATGTAACTCTAGGGCACTAGCCTTGCCTGTTGATATATAGTCCCATTCTGTAGCCTGTCTTATATTGAGGCTCTCCCAGGTCAAGGATGATGAAGTTAACAGTATTATATGTCGTCAAATGACATTTTGGTCTAGTGACACATTTCTGGAGGAGTGGTGTTATACCTTTAGCCTGCCAGGTGGCCTAGGTAACAGAATTCCAACAGGGAATTCTGTTCTTTATCAGTCAGTGTTAAACATAGCCCACCAAACAGATGTAGACCATGCACATATGTTATTGTCATTGAACCTGAATTTCTTTTCCCAGGATAAGTTTTAACATGAAAGAGTACCTGTATGGTGGATGACAGCATGTCTAAGTTTTCATGGTCACATGTTCATCAAAATATAAGATTGTTTTTCCTGGGTTAATGATTTGGGCAGAAGTTAGAACACCCTTCTTTGTAGGTACTCAGCACATCCACACATGTTTTGATTGAGAAGTGAGATGAAATAGGTTTCTTTGGCTTTTCTGCTAGCAGATAGAACAAGTGGTTTTATTGTGCCTGTAAATTTTTCCTTTGCGAGAGAAATATGTATGTTAAAATAAGATTTTAGCTGGGCCAAGGTCATGTTGTGTAGAATAAAGGTATGGGTCATAAAAGGAACATTCTGAAACCATTAGAAGGATCCATATTAATAGCAACAAGTGGTACTTTTATATTCTGCCCAGAAAAGGTAAAGAGTGCTAATAAGAACATTTCTTTATGAGTCCAGCTGTTTGCAGCCACTTCTACTAAACCTATGGTACAAACCAGGGCAAGAACTACAGCAATTGATGTAGAACTTGAGAGAAATGCATCAGAATAGGAGAACAAATACAGAAAATAAAAAAGTGTTTTCATTTCATTATCTGATCTACTACTCGTTACACTTCTACTGTGCAAGAATTAGTTTCCAGGGTGATTAAAGTAGGACCTCTGGGAACTCCAGGGACCCAGATGTCTTCCTCTGTAGACTCAGTATGCATTGGGTTGATCCATTAGGAGTGTAATTCCCAGTCACAATAAGCTCTGCTATGGAGAATCCAAAGGACAAACCTCACTACATTGGGGGGGAGGAGATGAAAGTGAATGAACCTCTTCAAAGAGGCTTTTGGGACTGGAAATATTTTTACCCATACTTTGTCTCCTGGTTCAAAGGGTGGACATCTGTAATTAAAAACAGGCAGCTATTCCTCACCCAATGGACAGTGCCAAGCCAAGAGCCTGCATCTCAAAAGCAATGTTGCAAGACTTTTAGATCCCATCACCACCACCTGCTTCTGACAATAGAGGAAGGGCAACCATATAGAATGTCATAAAGAGGTAACCCTGTTTGCCTATTACAGCTGTAGTTCATATTTAACAAAAGAAGTGGCCTCTAAACTCATTGGGGCCTTCAGTCTCTTGAGGGTTAGGTGAATCATCTGAATGAACACAGACCTGGCAGTTCTCTACTGTACATGTGTTGGGGGCCTCATATCAGCTGGTGTTTGCTGCCTGTTTGGTGGTCCAGGGTTTGAGAGATCTCAGGGGTCCAGATTAATTGAAACTCCTGGTCCTCCTACAGAATCACCCATCTCCTCAGCTTCTTTCAGCCTTCCCTAATTCAACAACAGGGGTCAGCTGCTTCTGTCCATTGGTTGGGTGCAAATATCAGGTGGGGTGGGGGATGGGGACATCCACGTGGAGACAGGGGTGTGTGAAGGAGGTATGGGTTGTGGAACAGTTGGAGGGTGGATGGGAGGGTGGGGAATAAAATATGGAGTGTAAAAAATATATTGGTTAAAAGAAAAAAGAAAAGAAAATTTTACTAATAACACTGTTTAAACCTGAAAAGAGTAATAAATTCAGATCCATTAAAAAAAAAAAAAAAAAAAAAAAAAAAAAGAAGTAGCAACAACTAATCCCATTGTGGGTAGGTTTCCGGACATAGTACTTAACAGTTTAGTAACAGTTTAAAGCCTTGTTCTTTTACTCCACCTTCCCAGAACTCTGAGGATGTTACAATGCCTTTAACTTCCAGCTTTAAATATTTACCATCACTGCACCATCTTAGTCAATAAAGCTGGCCCATTATTTGATCTTTTAGTGTTTCGAATTCAAGGGAAATTATTTCCTTTTAACACATTTTTTTGGGGGGGAGGCTACAGGTAATATTGATATCTGGTAATTATCTGTTGGAACTGTGAAACCAAACACATATAAAATACCACTCTGATATATATATATTTAATTTATATTTATATATATTCCAGCATGTATTTTTCTGGCTTTTTAAAAAGGAATTTTTAATCTCTTATTTTTATTATTTTGTTATTTTTAATCTACCAATTAGTGCTGATTTTGCTTTGCTATAGTACCAAATGCTAAGCAAAATGACATTGCTCAGCTCTAGTCTTTGAGCCACCACTTCTATGAAATCCACAAACAAGTTATTGAGCATCAAGCTGTGTTTTAATTTTAGTCCAAAGGCAGTGGCAATCCCTTTCCTTTAATAGCGATGAGGCCGGAAAGGATGAGTCCTTCCAGCAACAATGAGATAAAGTAAAATAAACTCTGTGGAACTCTAAGTGAGATCTAACCTTTCTACCTGCTCAACCAATAGTTGTTGCCACCTCTAAAAAGAAGCTTATTTTCCAAAGGTCAAGCAAAGAGATCATCCATGGTTACCCTAAAGATAAGTGCAAGGCTTTCAATACTGACCTGTATTAATGAGGGCAGATGAGAATCAGCAAGTCCATTAAGCCAAGCTCCTGGATCTCCTGAGTCCACTTCTGTGGAAAAAAAGAAGTGTTGTCCAGCCTATAGGTAGTATTGGCATTCTCTGACTCTTGAGCGTAAAGACACGTTTCCAGGCTGATGTCTTTAAATGGGAAAATCCCAATGCCTGCTGTTTACATTTTAAATTTTCCACTAATAAGCTTATTTTATGTGTGTGCTGGCCAATATTATGTCAACTTAACCCAAGCCCGAATCATTTGGGAAGAGAGAAAATCTACCTAAGCTTGGAGAGCATTTTCTTGTATAAGGATTGATGTGGGCCAGCCCAGCTCACTATCTGCAGTACCACCCCTGGGCAGGAGATGCTAGGTGCTATGAGAAAACAAGATGAACAATGAAAAGGAGCAAGACAGTAAGCAGCACTCCTCTATGGTCTCTGTACCCAGGTTCCTGCTGTTTGAGTTCCTGCCCTGACTTCCCTCAGTGAAAAATTATGATGTAGAACTATAAGTAAAAATCACACCTTTCCTCCCAATTTAATTTTGGTTATGGTGTTTGTAGTGATTTTAATAAGAATGGACCCCAGAGGTTCATAGGTTTGACTGCTTAGTCATCAAGGAGTGGCACTAGTTTGGAGGGACTAGGAGGTGTGGCCTTGTTGGAGTAAGTGTTTAACTGGGGCAGGGTTTTGAAGTTTCAAAAGCTTAAGTCAGGCCCAGTGTCTTTCTCCCTTCCTGCTATCTACATATCCAGAGGTATAACTCTCAGCTACCTTTTCAGTACCATGCCTGCCTGCATGCTACCGTGCTTTGCATCAAGCTAAAAATGGACCAAACCTCTGAAATTGTAAGCAAACTCCAACTAAATGATTTCATGATGTCTCTTCACTGTAATAGAACACTAAGATAGTATTTTATCATAGCAATAAAACCCTTAAGACAATGTGTATGATATTTTGTCTGCACACATGTATATGTATCTCATGAGTACCTTTGGTTCAAAAGAGGACATCAGATACCTCTGAACTGAAGTTACAGGTCATTGTGACCTACTATGTGAGTGGTAGGAATCAAACCCTGGACCTCCTTGTGAGCAGTCAGTGATCTTAATCTCTAAGCCATCTATCTAGACCCTGCCAAAATATGTAAAGGAGACAGATTGAAGTCTGCTCCTGCTGAGGGGGTGCTGTGTGCCCATTTAGTGTCCTTCCTCTGTTTATGCTGCCTCTGCAGCCATGTTCACTTTCCAGCCCAGTGTAGTCTTAAGAGTGGTCAGGCCAGTGTGGGTCTTCTGGTATGACAAAAGCTAGGGCAAGTGCCTTGGGAATAATTAACATTTATCTTTAAGATTTTACCATCTGCTGGGAAAGAGCTCCATTTTCAATTTTAAACCAAGCGTTTTCATTCTGTGAGCAATTAACTTCCCACATTACTGATGAGCTAGGGAATGAGACAGCAGTCAGACTAATGGTTTCATTCATCTTCTTGTACCACAAGCTATGCTAATGTTTTTGTTTGTTTTGTTTTGTTTTCCCTTTCTTACCTACAAACTGAGGGCACTGAATCCTTCCTGTGGACCATTTCAACTTTGAAGTTTCAGAAGGAATTAGGATGCCACAGGGTTTTTTCTTGAAAATACTTATGGATAAGAATGAAGATTATCACACAGTAATAGTGAGAGACTTCAATACCTCACTCTCACTAATGGACAGGTAATTGAAATAGAACTAAACAGAGACAACAGTGAGACTAATAGAGGTTATGAACAAAATAGATATAACAGATATCTACAGAACATTTCACCCTATAATAAAAGAATATACCTTCTTTTTAGCACCTCATGGTACCTTCTCCAAAACTGACCATATAATTGGTCACAAAACAAGATTCAACTAATACAAGAAGATTGAAATAAATAGATGCATCCTATCAGATCATCATGGCCTAAGGTTGGTCTTCAATAACAATAAAGTCAACAGAAAACCCACATACCCATGGATACTGAACAACTCTCAATGATAACTTGATAAGAGAAGAAATAAAGAAATTAAAGACTTTTCAGAATTCAATGATAATAATGATACAGCATACCCAAATGTATGAGACACAATGAAAGCAGTGCTAAGAGGAAAATTCGCAGCACTAAGTGCCCTAGTAAAGAAATTGGAAAGATCCTACACTAGCAATTTAACAGCACACCTAATAGCTCTAGAACAAAAAGAAGCAAACACACCAAAGAGGAGTAGACAGTAGGAAATACTCAAACTCTGGCTAAAATCAACCAAAGAGAAACAAAGAGAAAGATACAAAGAATCAACAAGACCAAAAGCTGGTTCTTTGAGGAAATCAACATGATAGATAAACCCCTAGCCAAACTAACTAAAGGGCCCAGAAACAGTATCAAAATTAACAAAATCAGAAATGAAAAGGGAGTCAAAACAAAGGAAACAGAGGAAATTCAAAAAAATAATCAGACCCTATTACAAAAGCCTATACTTAATAAAACTGGAAAATCTAGATGAAATGGCTCATTTTCTAGATAGATACCACATACCAAAGTTAAACCAAGAGTGGGTAAACTATCTAAACACGCCCATATCCCCTAAGGAAATAGAAGAAGTCATTAAAACCCTCCCAAACAACAACAGAAAAAGCCCAGGGCCAGATGGCCTTAGTGCAGAATTCTACCAGACCTTCAAAGAAGAGATAATACAAACACTCCTAAACTATTCTATAAAATAGAAACAGAAGGAACATTACTTAATTCATTCTAAACCACATAAGGACCTGTTGGGTGCCAGATGCAGGAGACTGCTGCAGGGTCCCCATGGAATCACCTTGAGATGGGTCATGTGAGGCGGCACCCCGCTGGGGGAGGGAGGGTGAAGCACAGTTTCAGGTCCCTGCTACTGACAGAGTGGGGCTCCAACTCTTGGACATCCCACACATTGTTTTATGTCACAGAAGAGCTGAGAACAGACCTTCAGTAAGACTCTGGCTGGGGAGGCGGGGGGGGGCAGCAAAAGGAGAAAGGTAGCTCTGGCAGGTTGCTCCGGGGACAAGAGAGTCTGGCTAGCTCAGGTGGCTAGCTCTGCAGGCTGTTTGGTTTGGCTGGCGGTCATGGCTGGAGCACAGGGAGGTGTACTGGCAGGAGGTTAGACTTACAGCTTGTTAGAGGGAAACCTGTTCCATTGCTCCAGCTTGGCAGATCCTGATGAGAAGAGACAGTCCATGATTTTAGAGCTTTATTGTAGAAAGGGAGGGGGGGGAGACTGAGAGAGACTGAGAGAGACTGAGAGAGACAGAGAGAGACAGAGAGAGAGAGGAATAGAGAAGCAGGGGGTGGCCATGGCCACGTGGAGAGAGAGGGGGAAGGGAAAGGGAGAGAGGGAGAACAAGGGAACAAGAGTATAAGAGATAAGAGAGCAAGAGAGAGAGCAAGAGAGAGAGAGGAGGGGGCAAGCAGCTCCTTTTATAGTGGGCTGGGCTATCTTGCTATTGTCAGGTAACTGTGGGGTAGGGCATACCTGGCTATAGCCAAGTGACTGTGGGGGTGAAGTCCAGCCAGAATACCAGGAGCTTGGGTCATGACTGATAGTCACAGGATTACAGAGTTGAGGGCTCATGGTGTCAGGAGCCTAATGTCTGGGAGCTAGCTCACAATTCTGTCCCTTGTACAATTTTCTACTCGATATCTGGAGTAAGCCTCACTGAACCAGATCACAGACTGCCTTTCACAGTTCAACAAAGATACAATAAAAGAGAACTTCAGACCAATTTTGCTTATGAATATCAATGCAAAAATACTCAACAAAATTTTCACACACCAAATCCAGGAACACATCAAAACCATCATTCACTATGATCAATCAGGCTTCATTCCAGGGATGCAGGGTTGGTTCAATATATGAAAATCCATTAATATAATCCACCATATAAACAAACTCAAAGAAAGAAATAACATGATCATCTTATTAGATGTTGAAATGGCCTTTGACAAAATCCTACACCCTTTCATGTTAAAAGTATTGGAGAGATCAGGAATTCAAGGCCCATACCTAAACATAATAAAAGTAATATACAGCAAACCAACAGCCAATATTAAATTAAATGGAGAGATATTTGAAGCAATCCCACTAAAACCAGGGACAAGTATGCCCATTCTCCCCACATCTATTCAATATAGTACTCGAAGTTCTAGCTAGTGCAATAAGACAAAAAAAGGAGATCAAGGTGATACAAATTGATAAAGAAGAAGTCAAGGTATCACTATTTGCAGATGATATGATAATATATATAAACAACCACAAAAGTTCTACAAGAGAACTTCTACAGCTTATAAACAACTTCAACAAATTGGCTGGATATAAAATTAACTCAAATAAATCAGTAGCCTTCCTCTGTACAAATGATAAATGGGCAGATAAAGAAATTAGGGGAACAACATCTTTCACAGAAAGAAATTAGGGAAACAACACCATTCACAATAGTCATACATAATATAAAATATTTTGGGATAACTCTAACCAAACAAATGAGAGATCTGTATGACAAGAACTTCAAATCTTTCAAGAAAGAAACCAAAGAGACCCTCAGAAAATGGTGAAATCTCTCATGCTAATGGATTGATAGAATTAACATAGTAAAAATAGCGATCCTACCAAAAGCATTCTATAGATTCAATGCTATCGCCATCAAAATTCCAACACAATTCTTCATAGACAAGGAGAAAGTAATTCTCAAATTTAGCTGGAATAACAAAAAACCCAGAATAACAAAAACAATTCTTAACAATACAAGAACTTCTGGGAGAAATCACCATCCCTGTCCTCAAGCTATACTACAGAGCAATAGTGATTAAAAACTGCATGGTATTGGAACAGAGACAGACACATTGATCAATGGAATAGAATTGAAGACCCAGAAATAAAGTCACATATGTATGGTCACTTGGTCTTTGACAAAGAAGCCAAAAATATACAGTGGGAAAAAAAAGAAAGCATCTTCAATAAACAGTGCTGGTCTAACTGAGAGTCTGTATGTAGAAAAATGAAAATAGATCTGTATTTGTCACCTTGCACAAAGCTCAAGTCCAAGTGAATCAAGGACCTCCACATAAAACAAGATACACTGAATCTAATAGAAGAGAAAGTGGGAAAGGGCCTGAACTCATTGACACAGGGGGAAATTTGATAAATAGAACTCCAGTGGCTCAGGTTTGAAGATCAATACTTAACAAATGAGACCTCATGAAACTGAAAAGCTTCTGTACTGCAAAGAACATAGTCAATAGGACAAATCAGCAACCTACAGATTGTGAAAAAAAGCTTCACTAACTCCACATCCAATAGAGGGCTAATATCCAAAATATATAAAGAACTCAAGAAGCTAACCACCAAAAACCAAACAACCCAATCAAAAAATAGGATATAGAGCTAAACAGAGAATTCACAATAGATGAATCTCGAAAGGCCAAGAAGCACTTAAAGAAATGTTCAAAGTCCTTCATGATCAGAGACATGTAAACCAAAACAACCGTGAGATTCCACTTTATGCCAATCAGAAGAGCTAAGTTCAAAAACTCAGGTAATGGCACATGTTGGCAAGGATGTAGAGAAAAAGGAACACTTCTCCATTGCTGGTGGGATTGCAAACTGGAATAACCACTCTGGAAATCAATCTGGAGATTCCTCAGAAAATTGGAAATAAATCTACATGAAGATCCAGCTAAACCACTCTTGGGAATATACCCAAAAGATGTTCCACCATGCCACAGGGGCATATGTTCTACTGTGTTGATAGTGGCCTTATTTGTGATAGCCAGAAGTTGGAAACAACCCAAATGTCTCACAATGGAAGAATGGATACAGAAAATGTGGCTCATTTATACAATGGAATACTACTCAGTTATTAAGAACGAGGACATCTTGAGTTTTGCCGGCAAATGGATGGAACTAGAAAATATTATCTTGAGTGAGGTAACACAGACTCAAAAGGACATGCATGGTATGTACTCACTAATAAGTGGATATTAGACAAAAAAAGTACAGAATACAATCCACAGAATTTAAAAAGGAAGGAAAGGCTCAAGTGAGGATGTCTCAAACCCATTTTGGAGGAAGAAGAAAGCAATCATGGGGAGGGCAGAGGGAGGAAGGGACCTGGGTGGGAGAGGGAACAGGGAGGGAAAAAGGGGAACATGATCAGGTTTTTTCTTTGAAGGGGGAGGGAGGGACAGGACTGAAGCCCTGAGGGCCAGCAGAAAGAATGGTAACATGCAACCTTGCGAAATAAGAAGTGGCAGATCCTCTAGAATGTACCAGAGACCTGGGAGGTAAGAGACTCTCAGGACTCAAAGCCAGGGCCCATAGATAAAATGTCCTACACTGAGGAGAGGGAGCTATCTCCTGTAGAAAGACAGGCCATCAAGAGGAGGGATGGGGTTGCCATCACACAGTCAAAACACTGACACAGAATTGTTCCTGTCTAATGCAGGGACAAACATGAAGAAGATCCTGAGGGAAAGGAGGTCCAGTGACAGGTTCATCTCAAGGGCAGGCTCCGAGGTCTGACACTATGGTGTGCTTATAGAAAGGAGCCTAGCATGGCTGCCCTCAGAGAGGCCCAATAAGCACATGAAAGAGTCAGATGCAGATACTTATACCCAACCAATGGACAGAAGCCAGGGAATCCTGTGGCTGAATTGGGGAAAAGCTGGAAGAAGCTGAGGAGGAGGGATATTCTATAAGAAGACCAGCAGTCTCAACTAACCTGGTTCGCTGAGATCTCTCAGACACTGAGCCACCAACCAGACAGCATACATGTATGAGGCCCCCTGACACATACACAGCAGAGGACTGCCAGGTCTGGCTCCAGTGAGAGAAGAGGCCCCAGAGAGTGGGGAAGTCTGGTGGGTAGGAGGTTGGGGGAACATCTTGTTGGAGACAGTGGGGGTTGGGAGGAGGTATGGGAAGAGGAACAGTCAGAGAGCAGAAAGGAGGGGGATAATGACTAGACTGTAAAAAAAAAGATTAAATAATAAACAAACAAACAAACAAGTAAATAAATACAAAAATATTCCAGGAATGCCAAAATAGGGGTAACTTAATATTGAATATGTTTGTGAGATCCCCCCATATTAGATAGTTATTTTAACTTCTACAAGAAACATTTTCAGTTATTGATTTGTTTAATCATTTCTTTACTTCCCAGAATCCTATACATGTTCTGTCTTCTTCACTTTATCTTTTCAGAGATAAAGAAAAAATCAAATTTTATCATCAAAAAAATAAAAATTAAAAAAAAGAAGAAAGCTTCTGTAAGGCAAAGGACACTGTCAGTAGGATAAAATGGCAACCAACAGATTGGGAAAAGATCTTTACCAATCCTACATCTGACAGAGGGCTAATATTCAATACATACAAAGAACTCAAGAAATTAGACTCCAGAGAACCAAGTAACCCTATTAAAAAATGGGGTACAGAGCTAAACAAAGAATTCTCAACTGAGGAATACTGAATGGCCGAGAAGCAACTAAAGAAATGTTCAACATCCTTAGTCATCAGGGAAATGCAAATCAAAACAACACTGAGATTCCACCTCATACCAGTCAGAATGGCTAAGATCAAAAACTCACCAGCAGATGCTCATGAGGATGTGGAGAAAGAGGAACACTTCTACATTGTTGGAGGGATTACAAGCTGATACAATCACTCTAGAAATCAGTTTGGTGGTTCCTCAGAAAATTGGACCTTGGTGGCAGTGCAAGCCCCTCAGGTCTATATGACCCAGCAGGAGCATGGCCCAGAAACATCAACATGGCTTCAGGCTGCAGTGCAGGCCAAGGATCTCTGCTTGGTCTTTGTGGTAGCATGGGTTAAAGACATTAACTCAGACTTCACTTGTAACAGGACTTGGAACACAAAACAAGACCCTTGGTAGGAGCCCAGATGTGGTCACTTCTACTGTCTAGATACTACATCAGTGTAGTTCCTAGAGGCATGGTCCACCAAGTTGACCCTGGCCAGATAAGGGCCATTGACCCACACATGGCCCTCAACAACATCATGGGACACAGTGGTCCTTCAAGGAGGTCCAATCTAGAAAGTGGATCATTCCTCATCTCAGGCCATCATCATTGCCCAGATCTAGGGTGATCCCATTGCCAGACAGCTTGTTCTAGGGCTGAGTCTGCATCTGTGTAAGGTCTAGGCTGCTAGACAACATCCCATTGATCCTACTGAGCAGGGACATGATCCACTCTCTCTCTCAATCCTCACCACTATCACATAAACAGTTCCAGTTCTTGACAGTATATGCACCATTCTGCTCCTCCATCATTCCCATCTCTCTGTCAAGCCATTTCTCCTCACAATGATGCCTCTGGCCCAGCCAGCTGGCTTCATAAAATCTATTTTAATAAACCAAGATTTTGAACATAATTGTTGGAATTATATTTTCTATAATCCTTTGGAAAGGAAAATTAACATAGAGATCTTTAGCAAGCATATATATTTATTAATTTGTACATGCTCCAGCCTTAATAAAAACATTTAACAGTTTTTCATAATATTTAAACTTGATTCTTCATGTAGATTTTAATTGGAGGTGCCAAAAAAATAATTTTAGCACATAAAAAATGAATTTAAAAAGAGAATTGATGTGGCCACAGTGTGTTAAAAAAATCTTTGACACTTTCAATGTAAAGTGTTCACAGTTCTCATCTTAAAGGGAATAAGAGGTAGTTTATTCAAGAGACATTTTGAGTGACCATGACATGGAACAAAAACTTAGGTTATCCCAAATTTCATATTTTCATGTGGAAGCAATTTCATGAAGTTTTTTTTTAATAGTTTTACAAAACAAAGACATAAATTAAGACAAGCTTAAAATACATAGGTGGGTACACCAAAGAGGAAGGTATTGCAAGATGGTAATCACTATTCTGAAGGTGCAAGACATTATCTGATGACATTGTTAGCTCTTAGATTAGCAGAAGTGAGTGTTATGCTAAGTTAATAGCTAAGTTAATAATAGTTTTATTATGAAGAATGGCTGTTCCAGAAGGCCAAAACTAGCCCAAGATAAAGTATTTAGCTTCTGAACCTGCAAAATTAGGTTTCTCCAGAGTCCTGAAATTCCAATTTGCCCATCAATCTCTGCAGCCTCAGATTCTTTCAGGAGGTTTTCTTTCACAACCAGACATAGCTTCTTTTTGTTCATAACACAGCATATAAAACACACAAAACATTAAAACAATTATCACACACATGATACTAATGCATGTATACATGGTACTAATGCATGTATATATAACGTTTTACTTAGGGTGTGTATATGTACATGTGGGCATGAATGACCTAGGTACACTTGTGGAAGTCAGAGGACAAATATTGAGAGTCGATTCTCTCATATTACATGTGGGCCATGGTGGTCAAATTCAGGTCATCTGGCTAGGTGGTAAGTGGATTTACTCACTGAGATATCTCACTGGCCATACTCACAAGATATTAATGGATTAATCTGCAATCTTAGGAAAGATCTGCCTTAAAAGCCACTTTGAATGGTTTCTCATTTCTCCATACAGTGCTCTATATACCTCATGGCAAGCTTGGTTTTGGCAAACATATATATCTGTATTAATTTTTTATTTATAACACTTTTATCCTATGACATTATCAGCAACAGGAAGTAGTCTAAAAACAAAGGCTTTCTCTTTATAAATTATGTGTATGCTCGACTTTAAAGATCATACAAATTAACTTAATAATGTAAAGTACATTATATTAAAGTTACAAATACTATTTAAAAATATTTAACTTAGTTTGTAAAATGTGACTGATATTAATGAAAGCTCTCTAAAAGGCCTAGTCAGATTTTATGTACAATAATAAAATTTGTAAGTTGAATTTTAAAAGCTTAAGGAATGGTTTTAATTAACTTGACAAACTTGAATATCATTTTTGAAAACCAAAATAACTGCTTTCTTATGCCTACTCACCAGCTGTGAAGATGTGAACGTCATCAATATGGTCAGATTTGCAAGCCCACATGAAATGCTGGCAGAGAGGGAATGACCAGAAATTGCAATAGCTGCTTCAGGAAACAGCAAAGTTTCCCCCACTCCTCTGATACTAAAGTGATGTTCTGAGATGGGCACTACCTCTGCTCCTTCGAGGAAAAGCAGGCTTCCTTCAAACTGACTTTTATCAGACATGAATTAATGATGGGAATGGAGTGGAACAGCATTTCATCTAGAAACCCCATAATGATTTTTTTCTAAGTCAGATATTGTGCTGAGCAGCCTTCTATACACTCCAGTCTATCCTCAATAACTGATCTAGGAAGGACGACAATTTACCATCTGTGTCCTGGTGGTAGTCTTTTTTCTTTACTTCCTTACTGCTTATAGGGCTTTGGGAAAACAAGCAGTGGTTACTGATTAGGAATAGGACAACAACCCTCTCTGTGCCTTCCATGCAAGCAGAGAACTTGCCTCCAGGGAGTGATCTAACCCAGGGACTCAGGACTCAGGAGGGACAAGTGATCAACAGCCATCTGTGCCTGGGTTTTACCAGAGGAGAGCTGATCTCCCAGAAGTGCTGACAAAGGCTTACAGACCCATAGGAGGAACAAGCTCCAGCCAGAGACAGCAAGAAAATCTACCATGAGAGATCAACAGATGGCGAAAGGCAAACACAAGAATCTTACCAACAAAACCAAGACTACTTGACTTCATCAGAACCTATTACTCTCACCACAGCAAGTCCTGGATATCCCAAAACACTGAAAAAACAAGATTTCGATCTAAAATCATATCTCATGATGGTGCTAGAGGAATTTAAGAAGGACATGAATAACTCCCTTAAAGAAATACAGGAGAACACAGGTAAAGAGATACAAGCCCTTAAAGAGGAAACACAAAAATCCCTTAAGTATTACAGGAAAGCACAAACAAACAGGTGAAGAAATTGAACAAAACCATCCAAGACCTAAAAATGAAAGTAGAAACAGATAAGAAATCACAAAGAGAGATAACTCTGGAGATAGATATCTTAGGAAAGAAGCCAGGAACCATAAATGCAAGCATCACGAGCAGAATACAAGAGCTAGAAGAAAGAATCTCAGGTGCAGAAGATACCATAGAACAAAACAGTCAAAGAAAACAAAATGCAAAAAGTTCCTAACCCAAAACATCCAGGAAATCCAGAACACAATGAGAAGACCAAACCTAAGGATAATAGGTATAGAAGAGAGTGAAGACGTCCAACTTAAAGGGCCAGTAAATATCTTTAACAAAATTATAGAAGAAAACTTCCCTAACCTAAAGAAAGAGATGCCCATGCACATACAAGAGGCCTATAGAACTCCAAATAGACTGGACCAGAAAAGAAATTCCTCCCATCACATAATAGTCAAAACACCAAATCCACAAAACAAAGAAAGAATATTAAAAATAATGAGGGGTAAAGGTCAAGTAACATATAAAGGCAGACCTATCAGAATTACACCAGACTTCTCACCAGAGACAATGAAAGCCAGAATATGGGCACATGTCATACAGACCCCAAGAGAACACAAATGACAGCCCAGACTACTATACCCAGCAAAACTCTCAATCACCATAGATGGAGAAACCAAAGTATTCTATGACAAAACCAAATTCACACAATATATTTCCACAAATCCAGCCCTTCAAAGGGTAATAAATGGAAAACTTCAACACAAGGAGGGGAACTACATCCCTGAAAAAGCAAAAAAGAAATCTTCCAACAAAACTAAAAGAAGATAGCCACATGAATGGAATTCCAACTCAACAACAAAAATAACAGGAAGCAACAATTACTTTTCCTTAATATCTATTAATATCAGTGGACTCAATTCCATAATAAAAAGACATAAACTATCAGACTAGGTACTTAAACAGGACCCAACATTTTGTTGCATACAGGAAACCCACCTCAGTGACAAAGACAGACACTACCTCAGAATAAAAGGCTGGAAAACAGTTTTCCAAGCCAATAGTCCCAAGAAAAAAGGTGGAGTAGCCTTTCTACTGTCTAATAAAATCGACTTTTACCATAAAGTTATCAAAAAAGATAAGGAGGTACGCTTCATACTCATCAAAGGTATGGTATGCCAAGAAGAACTCTCAATTCTGAACCTCTATGCTCCAAATCAAAGGGCATCAACATTCATAAAAGAAACTTTACTAAAGCTCAAATCATACATTGTACCACACACAATAATAGTGGGAGATTTCAACACCCCACTCTCTGCAATGGACAGATCATGGAAACAGAAACTAAACAAAGACACAGTGAGACTAACAGAAGTTAAGAAACAGATAGATTTAACAGATATCTATAGAACTTTTTATCCTAAAACAAAAGGATATACCTTCTTAGCACCTCATGGTACCTTCTCCAAAATTGACAAATCAGGCCTCAACAGATACAAGAAGATTGAAATAATTCCTTGCATCCTTTCAGATCACCATGGACTAAGGATGCTCCATAACATAAACAATAGAATGCTCACATACTCGTGGAAGCTTACCAACACTCTACTCAATGATAACTTGATCAAGGAAGAATCAAGGAAGAAATAAATAAAGAAATTAAAGGCTCTCTAGAGTTTAATGAAAATGAAGCCACAACATACCCAGACTTATGGGACACAATGAAAGCAGTCCTAAGAGGAAAACTAATAGCTTTAAGTGCCTCCAAAAAAGAACCTGAAGAAGCATACACCAGCAATTTGACAGTACATCTGAAAGCTCTAGAACAAAAAGAAGCAAATTCACCCAAGAGGAATAGATGGCAGGAAATAATCAAACTCAGGCTGATATCAACCAAATAGAAACAAAAAGAACTATACAAAGAATCAACCAAATCAGAAGTTGGTTCTTTGAGAAAATTAACAATATAGATAAACCCTTAGCCAGACTAGCTAGAGGGCACAGAGACAGTATCCTAATTAACAAAATCAGAAATGAAAAGAGAGACATAACAACAGACACTGAGGAAATCCAAGAGAGCCTACCAGAAAAGCCTATACATAACAAAACTGGAAAACCTGGATTAAATGGACATTTTCTAGACAGATACCAGGTACTAAAATTAAATCCAGATCAGATAAATGATCTAAACAGTCCCACATCTGCTAATGAAATAGAAACAGTCATTAATAGTCTCCCAACCAAAAAAAGCCCAGGACCAGATGGGTTAAGTGCAGACTTTTATCATACCTTCAAAGAAGACCTAATACCAATACTCCTCAAACTATTACAAAAAATAGAACAGAAGGAACTCTACCAAATTCATTCTATGAAGCCACAATTACTCTGATACCTAAAGCATACAAAGACTTAATGAAGAAAGAAAACTTCAGACCAATTTCCCTTATGAATATCGATGCAAACATACTCAATAAAATTCTTGCAAACCAAATCAAAGTACACATCAAAATGATCATCCACCATGATCAAGTAGGCTCCATCCCAGGGATGCAGGGATGGTTCAATATACAAAAATCCATCAATATAATTCACTACATAAACAAACTCAAAGAAAAAACCCATATAATCATCTCATTAGATGCTGAAAAAGCATTTGACAAAATCCAACATCCCTTCATGATAAAAGTCTTGGAAAGATCAGGAACTCAAGGCCCATTCTTAAACATAGTAAAAGCAATATACAGCAAACCAGTAGCTAACATCAAACTAAATGGAGAGAAACTTGAAGCAATCCCTCTAAAATCAGGGACTAGACAAGGCTGCCCACTCTCTCCCTACCTATTCAATATTGTATATGAAGTCCTAGCCAGAGCAATTAGACAACAAAAGGAGATCAAAGGGGTAGGATTTGGAAAGAAAGAAGTCAAATTATCACTATTTGCTGAAGATATGATAGTATACTTAAGTGACCCTAAAAATTCCACCAGAGAGCTCCTAAATCTGATAAACAACTACAGCAAAGTAGCTGGATATAAAAGTAACTCAAGCAAATCAGTGGCCTTCCTCTACACAAAGGATAAACAGGCAGAGAAAGAAATTAGTGAAACAATACCCTTCACAATAGTCACAAATAATATAAAATACCTGGGTGCGACTGCAACTGAGCAAGTAAAAGATCTGTTTGACAAGATCTTCTAGTCTCTGAAGGGAATTGAAGAAGATCTCAGATGATGGAAAGATCTCCCATGCTCGTAGATTGGCAGGATTAATATAGTAAAAATGGTTATCTTGCAGAAAGCAATCTACAGATTCAATGCAATCCCCATCAAAATTCCAACTCAATTCTTCACATACTTGGAAAGAGCAATTTGCAAATTCACCTGGAATAACAAAAAACCCAGGATAGCCAAAACTGTTTTCAACAATAAAGGAACCTGAGGTGGAATCACCATCCCAGACCTTAAGCTGTACTACAGAACAATTGATAAAAAACTCCATGGTATTGGTACAGTGACAGGCAGGTAGATCAATGGAATAGAATTGAAAACCCAGAAATGAACCTACACATCTATGCTCACTTCATCTTTGACAAAGGAGCTAAGACCATCCAGTGGAAAAAAGACAGCATTTTCAACAAATGGTGCTGGCTCAACTGGTGGTTAGCATGTAGAAGAATGCAAATTGATCCATTCTTATCTCCTGTACAAAGCTCAAGTTCAAGTGGATCAAGGACCTCCACATAAAATCAGATACATTGAAACTAATAGAAATAAAGTTGAGAAGAGCTTTGAGCACATAGGCATAGGGGAATATTACCTGAACAGAACACCAATAGCTTATGCTATAAGATCAAGACTTGACAAATGGGACCACATAAAGTTGTGAAGGTTCTGTAAGGCAAAAGACACTGTCAATAGGACAAAACAGTAACCAACAAATTGGGAAAAGATCTTTACCAATCCTATATCTGATAGAGGACTAATATGCAATATATACAAAGAACTCAAGAAGTTAGACTCCAGAGAACTAAATAACCCTATTAAAAATGGAGTAAACATGGAAGGAGTTGCAGAGACTAACTATGGATCAGAGACTGAAGGAAGGGCACTCCAGCTTGATATAGCTGTCTTCTGAGAGGCTCTGACAGTACCCTACTAATGCAGAAGTAGAGTTTCACAGCCACCAGTTGAACTGAGTACAGGGTCCCCAATGAAGGAGTTAGAGAAAGGACTAAAGGAGCTAAAGGGTTTGCAGCCCCTTAGGACGAACAACAATATGAACTAACTAGTACCCTCAGAGCTCCCAGGGACTAAACCACGAACCAAGGAGTGCACATGGTGGGACTGATTGCTCTGGCAGCATGTGTATAGTAGAGGATGGCCAAGTTGGTCATCAGTGGGAGGAGAGGCCCTTGGTCCTGTGAAGGTTCTATGCCCCAGTGTAGGGGAATGGCAGGGCCAGTAAGCGGGAGAGGTTAGGGTGGCGTGTAGGGAGGGATGGAACAGGACTTTGTTCTTGTTGTTGTTTTTTTGGTTTTTTTTTTTTTTTAAGGGAAACTAGGAAAGGAGAAATCATATGACATATAAATAAAGAAAATATCTAAAAATAATAATAAAAAAATAATTGGGTATAGAGCTAAACAAAGAATTCTCAACTGAGGAATAACAAATGGTTGAGATGCACCTAAAGAAATGTTCAACATCCTTAGTCATCAGGGAAATGCAAATCAAAACAACACTGAGATTCCACCTCACACCAGTCAGAATAGCTAGGATAAAAACTCAGGTGGCAGCAAATGCTGGAGAGGTTGTGGAGAAAGAAGAACTCTCCTCCATTGCTGGTGGGATTGCAAACTGGTATAACCACTCTGGAAATCAGTTTGGCAATTCCTCCAGAAATTGGACATAATATTACCAGAGGACCCAGCTGTACCACTCCTGGACATATATTCAGAAGATGCTCCAACGTGTAATAAGGATGCATGCTCCACCATGTTCATAGCAGCCTTATTTATAATAGCCAGAAACTGGAAACAACCCAGATGTCCCTCAACAGAGGAATGGATACAGAAATTGTGATACATCTACACAATGGAGTACTATTCAGCTATTAAAAACAATGAATTTATGAAATTCTTGGGGAAGTAGATGGACCTTTGGGAATATTGTCCTGAGTGAGGTAACCCAATCACAAAAGAACACACATGGCATACACTCTCTGATAAGTGGATATTAGCCCAGAAGTTTGTAATACACAAAGTACAATCCACAAACCACAAGAAACTCAAGAAGGAAGACCAAAATGTGGACATTTCATTCCTTCTTAAAAGGGGGAACAAAATACCCATGGAAGGAGTTGCAGAGACTAACTATTGAGCAGAGACTGAAGGAAGGACAATCCAGCCTGATATAGCTGTCTTCTGAGTGGCTCTGACACTATTCGACTAATACAGAAGAAGAGGCTCACAGCCATCCATTGAACTGAGTGCAGGGTCCCCAATGAAGGGGCTAGAGAAAGGACCCAAGGAGCTGAAGGGTTTGCAGCCCCTTAGGATGAACAACAATATGAACTAACTAGTACCCTCAGAGCTCCCAGGGACTAAAGCACTAACAAAAGAGTACACATGGTGGGACTAATGACTCCAGCAGCATGTGTAGAGGATGACCAAGTTGGGAGGAGAGGCCCTTGGCCCTGTGTAGATTCTATGCTCCAGTGTAGAGGAATGCCAGGGACAGTAAGCAGGAGAGGGTGGTATGGCGATCAGGGAAGGGGGAGGGAGGAGGGAACAGGGGTTTGTTCTTGTTGTTGTTGTTTTTTATTTTTTATTTTGTCTTTTTTGGAGGGGAAAATGGGAAAGGAGATATCATATGACATGTAAATAAAGAAAATATCTAATAAAAATAAGAAGGCAAAAAAAAAAAAAAAAAAAAAAAGGAATAGGACAGCAGTGGGATGTAAATGTGACACAGTAGCTGTGAATGAGTGAACTAGTAACAGAATTTAGACTTTTGTCCATACAAGTCTAACTGGAAAGTTCCTCCAGGCTATCATAATGTGCCTCCAGAGGACTAAATTGGGAGGAGCAAGTCTGTATTGAGGACCTCAGAAGCCTTTAGACCAGGACTCTGTAAAGGGCCATATCATAAATATTTTAGACATTGCTGAATTCTGAACTAAATGTTTTCCTCTCTCATTTTAACCACAAAGCAGCAAGAGGCAATAAGTCAAAAAATGAATACGTCTATGTTTGGATAAAACCGTGAAAACAGGTGATGGTCTAGATTTGGTCTGAGTAATGTAGATTGTTATCTCTGACTTTAGATGGACATGGGAAGAAAGAACTGCTAAATAATAATTCTCAAATGTGTAGAATTTCAGAATGTTTGACAAGTGAATGGATATTGTCAGAATTTATCTCTTGTGATTTTTGGAAGATTTTTCTAGTGGCGTTAACCCACAGGGAACTCATTGTTTATATAGGTGAAAATGCAGAAGAAGGTGGCTTTAGGAACAGCTGCATGTAGGGGTCATTTTTCATTTCTGCTCTGCTCTCATTCTGCCCTTAGTCTGCAAGAACCGTGTAGACCTCGGAAATGTAGATTTGTGAGGGACCAGAGCCTAGAAATGTAAAGTGGATCAAACATGAATGCCAAGTTGAAATGGATTCTATAAATTATAAT
>JADRCD010197250.1:1108-34851 GCA_019843815.1 Montemys delectorum | reverse complement strand
GGGGGGGGTGGTGTGGAGAGGTGGGAGAAGGGGCGGAGCCTGAATACCATACATAGGCCAGCCTGGGGAGAGGCGGAGCCTGAATACCATAGGCAACAGTTAACACACTTAAACTAGTTTCACAGGGCTAAACTCCCTTCACATTTCCTCAGTTTCTCACTTCCTGACTGCCCCAGCCCTGGCTCCATTCCACGGTCCCTACTCCCTCATTTTCTCTTTTAAAATACTCCACTGAATGAACCCCACTTTTTCTTCTCCTCTGTGGTTACTGAGTCTAATCTGTTTTCACTGTTTTACCTAAGGTCAAGGCTGCGCACGCGTGTAGGGAAACTTAGACGTCACTGGGGCAAACGCTTGTGATCAATTAAATAATAGAAAGGAAGGGCTAGGCTGTGGCTCAATGGTAGAATGTTTCTCTAGCTGCTAGCGTCTAGCGTGTGCACAGTTCTGGGTTCAATACCCAGCACCCAGCACTGAGAAAAATAAAAAACAAAATCCACAAAAATAAAAACAAGCAAGGAGCCGACAGTGTGTGGCCTGGGTTATAGCTACTCTATGAGTCATGGGAGACTAATGGAGGAGGCTCACTAAATGAGATAATGCAGTATAGTAACAGCTACCATTAAATGAATTAATGTGGTGTAGTAACAGCCAGAACAAAGTAAGCACAGCACAGATGAACTATTATTTGTATTCACTGAGGGTGTGGAATCAAAATGGGTTTTAAGAAAAGAAAAAAAATGGAGCAGCTGACCATTCCTTTGTTGATGAAACATATTTCCAAAAGCTCCCGTCAAGCAGTATGCTGGATACAGGGAAGGGGGAGACAAGATGTGTGGGGGATGAGGTGGGTCCTCATCGAGATTCTGTTCTGTGAGAGGACAGAGAAACAATGGACAAAGGAAAGTGAATGAAATAGAGACAACTGTCACTACTTAGGAGGACATAAGAAGCGCTATGTCTGTGTCTCGAGTACAGGATCTGCTCTCAACAGATGAGATGATGACAGATATCTGGCACAGCTCTGACCTGTGAGCTAAGGAGTGAGTGGCACCAAGTACTGGAGAGATCATGAGCCAGGTGTGGTGGTGCAGGCCTTTCATCCTAACACTCAGGAGGCAGGGGCCAGCCTGGTCTATAAAGCAAGTTCCAGGACAGCCAAGCCCTCTCTTGAAAAAGAAAAGAAAAAGAAAAGGAAAACAGAAAAGATCACTTGGGGCGGTCCTCCAGACAAGCATGGGCTTCTGGGGGCACAGCCTCAAAGAAGTTCGGTTTTGGTGTTCTAGGGACAGTAAAGAGTGGGAGTGTGGCCGCTGTGCAATAGGAGGTAGGCAGAAAGCAAGTCCAAACGAGCTGGTAGGTCATGAGCAAGATGGGTTTGTGGGCAAGCCCACCCTATAGCCTTGCAGCAGAAGGCAGTGAGATCAGGATTTGTGAGCAAGGTTCTGAAAGCTTGTATACATGCCCAGCTTTTCTCCCTGGAAACGAAGCGAAGGAGCTGCTTTTGATCAGGGCAATGACATAACAAATCAAAATAGTGGGGCAATTGAGAACTGAGCCGTTGAGGGTCCTGGCCACCAAGCCTGACAACCTGAGTTCAAGCTTCAGGATCCAAACGGAAGTTGACCTTTGACTTGTAGATATTTGCCCCACCCTTCCCTAAATAAATAAATAAATGAAAAACGGAAATAATAGATGAATCGTAGGTCTACCTATCTGTCGTACTATGGAAACGTGTAAAAAGGTGTTCTCTACCCAATGAATTGCATCAATCTTGAAAACTGTGTTTTACAGATATTGACCAATTGATGGTCAAGGAGTTAAAATAAGATATTTTAACTTATTTTAACCTATTTCGGTGGTTCTCATCTATGTCACCTGTTCTACCCATAAATCTGTCCTGTGAGCTCTGAGTTCTCTTTCTCTCCCTCCTCCTCCTTCTCTCTCTCCTCTTCCTCCTTCCTTCTCCATCTTCCTCTTCTCCCTTTCTGTCTCCCTTTCTCCCTTACTCTTTCTCTGTCCTATCTCCCTCCTTTCTGTTCTTTCTCTCCCTCCTTTCTGTTCTTTCTCTCCCTCTCCCTTCTCCTCCCTCCCTCTCCCCTCTTTCCAGCATTTATCTTCTTTGGGAAAATGGCTTCTCTGAAGAACTCCACCCTTTCATTTCTGCCCTGTGGCTCACAGCCTCTTTCAGGGCTGAGCTCCTTGAATGAGTCAGGGACACTCTCCATGCACACTTCATGGTGGTGGCTGTCCAGTTCATCCCACCATAATGAGACTTACTTTAAGCTTCAAACGGCCCCACCCCAGCCTCCCACTGCACTGCAATTGCTCTCCTGATGTCCACAATTATATTCACATTCCCAAGGCGAAGGCTGCTCTCCCTGTCAGCATGACCTCACTGTCTTTTTTTTTTCTAGTATTGGACATTGAGTTCTCTCCTGACCTTTGACTCCTGACTGCATCCTTTCTGGGTTCCCTTAGACCTCCTTGTCTCTGCATTATTCTTGTCTACGTTTATCTCTTACAGGATCCAGCCCATCTCACCCTAGGCACACTGGGAAATCTCATTCAAGCCTAGGACTCAACCAAGTCAATATTCCAGTGACTCTCAATGCCTTACATCCAGCCAAGAGCTCTGTCTGAGCCCCAGATGCTAACTCCTGATGTACTCTCCTGGTACCACCATCTTTCCTGGTGACTGCTCATCACCCTCATTCCGTCTCTCTCCACCCTACCAAGGTGAATGCCAGCCTCATCTGCCTATTTTCTAAGTGGAAGACTGGGATACTTCAAAGGCACCTTACCCTCTATCACTTTGAGATGCAATTAGTCACGAACCCATCAATCCTGCTTTTAAGGTATGTTCTCTAACTTAGCTCTCTCCCTGTTCTTATTGTCATGGCCTTCATCCAGGTTTTTACAATGATTGCCTGGATTGCTGACATCACCTTCTAATCAGCTCCTGTGCCTCCAGCCCATCCTGCCTTCTTCCTTCTCATCCTCTACATGACAAACACAGATGCTCTTCATAAAATGCAAACTAGACAGCTTAGTCCATTGTCTAAAATCTCCCAGTGGCTTTATGGATGACAGAGTAAAGTCTGGCTTTCTCTTCTGCGTATAATGCCAGTCTGTCCCAGCCTGGCCATGACTCCTCTAGGCTCATCCCCCACAGTGCCCATGGCTGAGCCACACTGCAGCTGGCTTCTCCGAATGCTGATCTGAGGAGACTTTGCTCACAGTATTGAGGGAAGTCTGACTAAAATAAGTTTGGATTTAAATCCAGTAAGGAGGCTCAAACTCAGGGCCACCGAAGAGCTGAGTAGGTAGAGCTTGACCCTCGAACCAGCACTTCATTGAATTCGGTAGGGGAAACACGCTGCTGCAGACATCTGGAGCATCTGATTTCTGGGACGTAAGAAGCTTCCCTTTTCCCCTCCCCTCCTGCCTGGGATGCCAATCACTTAGGAGCTACAGAAATAACTGTTCTGTATGTGCAGGGGATACAGAAAAAAAGTGTTAAATGCTTGGCACATAGCAGGAATAAAGGCTCTGGTGAGCCAAACACATAAATACATGATCACAGTATGAAGAATGAAGAGGGTCACACAGCGTGGGGACTTGAGTTACTGGATCAGAGGACAGTAACTCGCTCTCACTTCTTTACCTGGCCTCAGTTTCACCTCTCATATCTTGAGCTTAGTTCTTCAGTGCACATTCATGTGTTAGATCTTCCTAACATATTGACTTTTCATGGTATGAAATGTCCCCTGCTTAGCCTCAAGTGAAGGGACTTGCCTTAAAGTCCATTTGGGAGGATGGAGCGATGGCTTTAGTGGGTAAGAATGTTAGATGTATGAACATGAGGACCGGAGTTTGAGTCCCTGGCACTTACATAAAAGCTGGGCACAGCTGCATGTGCCCGCAATGATATATGCCACAATTTTAAATGTTGAAAAGAACATCAAGGATGAAAGTGGAAGTTTTTGTTTTAGGTTCTTCTTCCTCAACTGTACAAGGATTCACCTTCCTCATGAATGATGCAGTGATTGTCTGGACCAGGAACCTTATGCCTCTGTCAGAGAAACAAGTAGTTAATGATGACCTTTGACCTGGGGCAGCAAAAGTCCCTGAGACAGGAACCTGGAAAAGTAAAACTAGCCAAACTGTCCAGATCACACCGGCTGTCATCTCTGCGTGTGGATTTAGAACCCACTTGGGTGGTGGCAGGATGGTTGGCTTTGGCAGGATTTAGGATTCCTTGAATTATGCCAAGAAAAAGAAGCTGAAACATAGACTTGCAAGACACAGCTCTATAAAAAGAGAGAGTTTAGAAACTAGTGCAGAGGAGGCACCAGCAGAATGAAGAGAGGCGGGGTCAGTGGGGGGCGGGGATGGAGGGTGGGAAGAGGTGGGGGGAGGGAGTAAAGGGATGGGAATTAGGCTGCGGGGGTGGGAGGTGGGGATGGGTGGGGGTGGGCTGCGGGGATGGGGGGTGGTCAGTGAGGGATGATGGGTATGAGAGTTGGGGGTGAGAGGTGGGGGGGATGGGTGGTGGGAGGTGAGTGGGGGATGGGGTGTGTGTAAAGGCCCAGGGTGAGGCTGACAGAAATGACCTCTGATGGCAGAGGGAGTGAAGATTCTGAATCGACTTGAACAGTGGTGACCATTCAAATTACTAAAAACCTGTACAATTTTAACAAAAAGAGATTTTTTTTTTTTTTTTTTTTTGGTTTTTTTGAGCTAGGATTTCTCTGTGTAGCCCTGGATGTCCTGGAACTCACTCTGTAGACCAGGCTGGCCTCGAACTCAGAAATCTGCCTGCCTCTGCCTCCCAAGTGCTGGGATTAAAGGCATGCGCCACCACACCCAGCCCAAAAAGAGATTCTTAAACAGTTATGGCACAGCATTGCTGAGCGTGGCTTGGCTGTGGCGGCAGGTAAGTTACATGACGGTCACCTGGGTGTTACACAGTGCCTGAGCATTTAAAGCACGGACTCTGGCTGCATCTTGCCAACGTCGGAGGTTCCCGTTGTTCCAGTAGCTTATGAGATGGGTTACCTGTACACACCCTTTTCTGATGAAGTCAGACAGCGCTTCTCTGACAGATGCCCCTACGGGCTAGAGCTGGCCACACCCCCATGCCACTAAAGGCGACCAACTATGATGAAGTCACCAGCTGAGAAACACCTGACTCTTATATTTATCTTAGGATAATGTTGCTGCACACATTGGAAAGAATTTGGGGCTGGATAAACACTAAGCACTGCAGAACTTAGATTAATAATCATCAGCAGGCCAGAATAAAGAAATCAGGAAAAATGTCAAAAAAGAAATCAGAATTTCTCTTTTTTAGGTAAGGCATTGACAAAAAGCTTATAATGTCGGGCATATGAATTGTTCACGGACACATGTGCTATTTTAAGGTAATCCTAACTGATGGGACTTTTTGATACTGAATACAAATTGCTTAATACCAAGCGTTTTTAAAATGATCATTTCCCAGATCTCACAAAAGCAATGGTAAGTAACAGAAGGCACGCACAGCCCATGATTCTATTCATATAAAGTACAAAGCCGCACTGAAGTATCCTGTGCTGTCAAGTGAATGGCCACTCTTCACAAGGTAAACTGCAGTGGAAATGGGAAGGGGCCATGGCTATTTAATATTTCTTGTCTGAACCTGTATTGTGTCTCCCTAATTTTCTAAAATTGCATTTATTCCTTAATTTGTTTCTTGTGTGTGAATAGTGTGGTGAGTGTGCATGTGTGTTTGACACTCATGCCACAGTGCACATGTGGACATCAGAAAATGACGTTTAGGATTCACTTGTCTCCTTTTACCATGTGAATCCAGGGAGTCAAACTTACGCAGTCAGGGTTAGCGGCAAGGTTTCCCTGCTAAGCCATTCCCCAGTAAGATGTTGTGTTTCAATAAAGTATATTTTCAACTTATATCCTCAGTATCTGAAGTTGAATTTGAATGTATCTTCATTTTTTTAATGATGTATATATGTGTTTGCCCATGTGTAGAGATGTACAGTTTAGGGGGTGCACTTTAGGGAGAGGTTAGACGGACAGGATCCCCTTGGAGCTGGGCAGTTGTTAGCTACTGGATGTGGGCGTGAACTCTGATCCTCTGGAAGAGTAGCTCTGCTTCTTAACTGCTGAGCCATCTCTCCAGGCCCTGGCATTGCATTTTAAGTTGAGAAAAAAATGAAAAGCGAACTTGTTAAATGTGTAAGACCCCACATTTTGTGTTACCATCCCTTAGAGGAGTAGTTTTCGGAGTAGCTCATTCAAGAGAAGAGCTGCAGCACCATTCAGTATCTTTGCAGCGCTGACCAGTATCTCTCTTTTCTGACCCACAGGTGCCCATGGGCTCCAATAGCTGTGATGTCACAATCCTTAACATCAAGTTGGAGCCTGGGAGGTGGTGGCGCACGCCTTTAATCCCAGCACTTGGGAGGCAGAGGCAGGTGGATTTCTGAGTTCGAGGCCAGCCTGGTCTACAGAGTGAGTTCCAGGACAGCCAAGGCTACACAGAGAAACCCTGTCTCGAAAAACAAACAAACAAACAAAAAAAACATCAAGTTGGGTAACAGGAATAAAATTTTGCTCCTCCCTAGGACACTTTCTTTCTTTTTTTTCCAGGACAGGGTTTCTCTGTGTAGCCCTGGCTGTCCTGGAACTCTGTAGACCAAGCTGGTCTTGGACTCAGAAATCTGCCTGCTTCTGCCTCCCCAGTGCTGGGATTAAAGGCGTGTGCCACCACCGCCCTGCCCAAGGACATTTCAATCAAAGGAAAACTTAACTCCCCAATGGTGCTAAAGACAGCACATTCCAGAGCTTAATTAACAAAGCACTCGGGGAAGATTGAACTGCTGTTAGCTGACACCTTTAAGAACAGATTGACTGGGGTGATATTGTTTGCAGTGGTGTTTAGTGTTCTATTAGCCAGATGGGGAACAGCTGTTCTGCCTCTGATGATTAAACTAGGAAGTGTGTGTGTGTGTGTGTGTGTGTGTGTGTGTGTGTGTGTGTGTGTGAGAGAGAGAGAGAGAGAGAGAGAGAGAGAGAGAGAGAGGCAGAGACAGAGACACAGAGACACACAGAGAAAGAGAGACACAGGGACAGAGACAGAAACAGAGACAGAGACAGAGACAGAGACAGAGACAGAACTGATAAAAGCCGGAGACTTTACAGAACCGAAGGAACACACCTAGTCAGGCTGGCCCTACCTAACGACCATACTCTCTTGTCTATATTTCTCTATATGCAGATTTTACCAGGCCCAAACCAAGCCAGGCTCCCAGTGAGACCACTCCAGTTATGCTGGCTGACACTCATCCCAAGCATTCCTAAGGCTGCCAGTCTCACACACTCCAGTGCTTTGCTAGTTACGCTGTGGATGGGGAGCTGGGCCCCTAACTCCATCACAAGCTATTTAATGACATTTTTTTTCTACATTCTGACATGAGGGATGACGGAACAAATTTTAATTAAAAAAAAAAATTGTTCAGGAGCTGGAGAGATGGTTCAGTGGTTAAGTGTGCTTACTGCTCTTGAAAAGGACCCAGGTTTGGATCCCAGAATCCTCATCAGGTGGCTCACAACCTCCTATAATTCCAGTTCCAGGGGCCTTCATGAGTGTCTGCACATGCAGGTACACATAAACTTGAGCAGGGACACAATACATGTAAGATAACTAAGTATTTTAATAATTGTTCAAAGAGCAGTGGGATTGCATGGGAGTCTAATTGACTGTCCTTTCTGCTTTTCAGGGTTTTGAGAATTCCCTTGTTTGGCAGATAGCTAGGAAGTCATTGGGTGGTATACTCTTTTGTCCTTTTCCCATCCTTTCTTCTTTTTTCTTCCTTTCTTTCTTGAGACAGAGTCTCACTGTGTAGCCCTAGCTGACCTGGAGCTCACTATGTAGTTGGGGATGGCCTGGGACTCACAGAGATCCATCTGATTCTTCCGAAAGTGCTGGGATTAAAGGCATGCCCCCTCGCACCAAGTTTCTCTAACTTGGTCTTTTATGTGCGTATCCTTCCTAGTTTTATTTGAACAGTGTCTACTGTTTTTATGCCATGGATCTGACTTAAAGAGATGGTAATACTTCTGTTGGATGACTCACTGAAGATGACATGGCCAGATATACTCAGATATCTAATAGCCTTTTGTAGTGAAATTATTCCTTACTTCATCTGACGCCCCAGTGTTATAGCTACTTATATAGAATCTACTAGTATGTATTCACTGTCACCAGAGACTTAACAATTGGGAAACTCATAGCACATATCAATATTTGAAGGCTGGACTCCCAGAGAGACTGAGCAGCCCACTGTACTAAGGACATCAGGGTTAGTCTGGCATTTCTGTGTCCAAAGCCTGTTCTCAATTCAGGATGCCCCTAGCCGCCTTAGCTGGGGTAGACGCTCTGGTATGTTATCCACATCTCCATTCAGAGCCATAGATAATATCTGAGACCTTCTTCAGGAAATCACGACACCCATAGCTATGTCCTGAGTTTGATGGCGGTAATCAGTTGCTGTAGTCCCAATTTGTGACATCACCAGAGCACCCTGTACTCGGCTTCTATGTCGGTGGCTCTTCAATTTAGCTTCTTCTGCCTCTCTGGGCTTCCTCCACTCCCTTGCAGGGGAGCTCCTGAAAAATGCACCCCAGTGTTTCCTTCTGGTCAAGTCTCAGCATCTGAGAATCTGAAGCAACTGCCTAAAGCTGGCAGACAGGATGCTGGAGGAAGTGGGTGTGGTCGGGATGAAGGCAGCCCCTGGGGCAGGCCGAAGTGTAGGTGAGCATCAACTCTAGGACGGTGAATTGGACGCTCGTGCACAAGAGACCAAGAGGGTTCAGGGTGGTGAATCATCAATTTATGGCTGAGCATAGAATCAAAGTTCCCTTCAGTCACAAAAAAGATTCTTCTGCAAAGTCCAGATTTCCGAGGAAATCAGAGGAAACCAGAAGGCAGGGGAGACGGGATCCTTATCTACGGTCTCAGAGAGGGACTGAGATCCTGGGACACAAGAAAAGCCCCTTATGACTCCCCAGGTTTCCTCCAACTCCTCTAGGCCTGGAAAAGGGGCCCACTCTACCAATGCATTCAAGATTAGTGTTCTTTACTTTGAGAGTCAACACATGGAGACTTTTGCCCTGAAAGATGAGGGCTTGCTACTGGGAAAAGGAAGGGGCAGGGCCTAGACAATGTGTGCTTGCAGAAGCCAGAAGAGGACATATGATCCTTCACTTAGGATGATTTAATGATTAAAAAAAAAACCTTTGTGGTTGTGCAAAAATGATATGACTCAGCAGAAACTATTTTTTCCTTTTGAGATAAGGTCTTATGTAACCAAGGCTGGCCTCAAACTCATTAAGTAGCAGAGGCTGGCCTTGATCTCCAGTTGCCTTGATTTTGCCTCCCAAAGCTAGGATTACAGACGTTTACTCCTGGTCTATACTTTGAATTTTGATCTTTTTTTTTTCCCCAGGCTAACGGTAGGTGGCATGTTGGTGACTCACATGTGGGCAGCAGCTGCAGTCCCCAGGTAGCCATGCAGTTGTGATGAGCAACCATACAGTCAGTGTTCTGTGCTGCTAAGCTGTGGTGCTCGGTAGGTTAAGTGCGGTGCACACATTTCAACTTAGGTAAGTTCAACTTACAGCGGTGTTTTAGGATTGTATTGCTGTGAAGAGACACCACGACCATCCTAACTCTTATAAAGGAAAACATTTCACTGGGGCCAGCTTACACTTCAGAGGTTGAGTCCATTATCATCATCATGGCTGGGAGCATGGCGGCATGCCGGCAGACAAGGAGCTGGAGAGGGAGCTGAGAGTTCTACATCTGGGTCTGCGGGCATCAGATACAGAAGGTGACACAGGGCCTGGCTTGAGCCCACCCCCAGTGACACACTTCTCCAACAAGGCCACACCTACCCCAACAAGGCCATATCTCCTAATAGCACCACTTTCTGTGAGCCTTTGGGGGCCATTTTTGTTCAAACCACCACAAATGGATTTATATGGAATAGCCCTACAGGAAATTGAGGAGCATTTCTACATATGAGTACTAAAAATTCACACTGAAAGAAGAAGAATACAAAATTGACTAGGTAATAATTTAGTGACAGAGACTATTCTTCCGATACTAGGTGTTCAACTTGGCAAGGATCCCAAGACGTGCCATCACACGGCCAGAAGAGTTCTTAGAACCTCGACCAAACATCACCAGAAGCAGCCCATCATATCATCAATAACACTGATCAATAAGCACCTGAGCTACATAAGATACAAAAGGTTTAGTGGGCATTGGTAAGACCATTGTGGGTCTCTGCTCTCCCTCAGTGTAAACTTCCAGTCACACACGCTAAGTCAGGGTAAAGACCTGGCTCTCCTGGGACATTCCCTTCAAAGTAAAGGATAGATTATTGCATTTCATAATGCTTCCACTACTTGACGAGAAGCAAGAAGCAAGGTCCTAGAAGCCACATTTACCTCCGGGCCTTCTTCCTGGTAACAGAGAATATTACAGCCGTGATTGGTGCTTCACAGAAAGTCCAGGATGTGAGAACAGCTTTTCTAAACAGCAGTCCAAGCCCTGGAAGCCATTTGCTTTGCCACATAAATTTGGCTACCGCTCCCCCAGGTCCTTCTGCGGGAAGATCTGAGAGTTTCCCTCCAGATCCACATGCTGGGACTTTAATGTGGGGATATAAACTGAGAGGCTACGGAGAATTTGAGTATGTCAGGAAATGTTCAAGAAAATCAGGGAAAATGAGCCAAGGATGAAAAGAGCAGAGGCCCCAGCAGATAACTGTGTGCAAGTCTAATTGATCGTTATATAAATGAGTTGTTAAAAATGGAAATCGCATCGTTTAAAAGGCAACACAATGCTGTGCTCCAGGCTGTTGTCCTCAAGAAACTTGAACAAAGTCAAGTGACTGCATGGTTTCCCACTAGCCCAATGAGGACACAGCCAGGCAGCTCCAGTGAAATCACATGAAATCTCCCACCATCATCCCGGGCTCCTCTGCCCTGCTCCAGCATCCTGGGAGTCTATCTGCAGCCAAACCTCCCAAGGCTTGGGCCCAAAGGGCCTGATTCTTCTACAGATTCCTATGTCCGTGCTGAGAGCATGCTCCTCCTGACTTAAGTGGGTGAAGCCACTGCCCAGCCTGTTTGTTCCTGTGCAGCCATTATAGCTGCTGGCCTTTGGGCTCCCAGGACCCCTAAAGAGCCCAGAGGAATGAATGGTGGTCTCGGCCTGTCCCTTGCAAAGGGATTACATGGGAGATAACCTGGGGCATGCATACCCAGAGTTAGAGTTAGTGGGAGTGTATCTTGTGATTGGAGCACAGGAAACATACCTTTTAAAGCTTTAGTTTACTTTTAATTATGTCTAACTCAGGGGTGTATGTACAGGTGCGTGCAGGTGCCTGTGGCCGCCAGAAGAGGGCATCAGATCCCCTGGAACCGAAGTTATGGGAGGTTGTGAGTTGCCATGTGGGTTCTGGGAATGGAGCTCAGTTCAGTGTGTGCTCTTAACCTCTGAGCCATCCCTCTAGCCCAAAGAATATAAATTTTAAACACCTTCCATATAGCAAGACACCTTCCCACTTGGCAAAATACTTTTCAGTTGTGATCATGAAGAGATAAAAGAAAAAAAAAATAGCAATAATGACCAGAAGAGAAATGTCTCGGTGGGAGTTTACTTTTCTTTTTCTTTAACTTTGCATATATAATCAGGCCCCATAAGTAAATAGTAAAAAAGAAAAACCACAGCACAAAACAGAAAAAGTGAGATGGATTCTTTTAATTACACCAATGTACTTTTTCCTTTAATTATGTGTATTTTCAAGCACAGCAATAATAGAGAATATTATGGTAAATATTCAAATGCTTGACACCTGAATCTTGTGTTATCTTTCATCATCTTTGGGTTATTAAAAAAAAAATAACCCTTTTTGTTACTGTTTTGCCTTATCTGCAGGCACAATTTCATGTAGCCGAGGCTGGCCTTGAACTCCTGATCCTCTGACTCCACCTCTGGAGTGTGCTGGGAGATTCCAAGCATGCATCATCCCATGCAGTTGTTCCTCCTGCGAGTTCTTCTCTATGTGAGGTTCATCTCTCCTCAACCACTAATTTATTGGCTTTGTTGTTATTTGTATCAGCATAGACTCATGGATATTCAGTTCTTCCAGCTCTGACTGTCGGGAGCTGTTTGCATGTGTATTGCTGGCTGTGAGACCTAGGACCTTGCACACTCTGGGCAAATGCTCGACCAGAGTTATGCTCCCCGACTCTTCCCTGGAAACATTTTCCCTGGGTTCCTTTGTTAAACTCCTTGTTTTCATTTTCATACCTTGCCTTTACCTTCTGACATTGCAAGAAATCTTCAAGTTTGCCAGCCAGTTCTTCAGGAAGTCCTTGGTTTCTTTCATTGGAAAAATGGTCATGGGAATCAAGATTTGGGCACAGGTGTATTTGCTGCTATTGGGGTCCTGAAGCTTCTGGGGCTCTCAATGGACAGGGCTAAGAAGTGCATGAGGCATGTATGCATGCATGCATGAATGATATGTGTGCATGCGTGATGTATGTATGTATGTATGTATGTATGTATGACTAACTTTCCTGATTCTTTGTGTTCTTCCTTCCCCTCCCCTCTCTTCCTCCCTCTCCTCTCTTCCCCTCCTCTCCCCTTCCTTTTTATTCTAGTGCTAGGGACCAATCCCAGAATCCTGCTAGGCAAAGACTCTACCACTGAGCTTCATTCCCAGCCCGAGTCCTCTTGCTTTAGCCACCAATAGAGAGTTCCCTTTCTCCCCGTCTCCTTTTCTGCTCTCACCAGCCCAGACTGGCATTCCCTAATCCACCCAATTCTAAATTAGAATCTGTAATAGCTTTTATTTGCTTTCACAGCACATTTCATTCTCTGATGTTTACACATATGCCAGATATTCATTGATAGTCTCGCTTCATTAACACTTGCTTTCTACACAGGACTACTTGCTCCTGAGGCCAGAGAACAAGTCTGTTTTGATGACCACTGTATCCTCAACTCAGATTTTTTTTTATTACTTTTATTTTTTTACAGTCCAGTCATTACCCCGTTCCTGGTCTGCCCTCCCACAGTTCCTCATCCCATTCCTCCCAACTCAGAGGGGAGGGAAGGAGGAGGGGAGGAAGAGAGAGAATCTCAAGAATGATCATATTTTGATGATGGAAATCAAAATTGTATATTATCAGGGTTGGTAAGCTTAAGTGAAGGGTTTTCCTTACAAGGGTTATTTTACCATCTAACTAATTCCTTTGTGGTGGATTTAAGGAACAGTTTGATTTCTCAGATCACGACCTAGGATAGGGCATTTAATCTCTTTTCATTTCCGTCCCTTTTGGAAAGTGTAAGGCATTCAGACATGTATGGTGGTGCCAGTTTGTGATTTCAGTGCTTGGCATGTGGAGGCTGGAAGATCAGGAGTCCAAGGTCACCCTCTGCCATATAATCAGTTCAAGGCTTTCCTTAGCTGCATGAGATCCTGTCACCAAAAAAAAAAAAAAAAAAAAAAAAAAAAGAGAGAGAAATTTGAACATACAAGCTAATATAAAAATTAACAAAATGAGTGCCCATCTTCCACCCATATTTATGCTATTTTAATATCTTACCAAGTACGGCAGAAAAGGTGCCGTGTTCATTAAATCCTACTTCCCTCTCCTTTCCTGGGAGCACTAAAAGACTGAGCTTCCCAGCCCCACTGTGGTGATGTTGCTACCATGGCACAAGCTCTGCCAACGGGTGATAAACAGTGTAGTGTGTGTTATTTGCAGGGTAAGCCTAGAAGAATGGCTGGACCGTTTTTTATTACCCTTCCCTGATGCCTAGATCCTGGAAACCATGTTTTAAAATAGCAAAGCCCAAAGATCCCCCCATTAGCAGCCTATATCCTTGAGTGACTGATGGTTTTATGGATTAGTGTTTGGGAATCTCCCTTCTGTTTATCTTTACGAGCATTGGGTTTTGCCTTCTTTGAACATTTCTCAGTGAATGTTATGGTTTGTAAACCACTGTTTGAGCTTGTGTGAGGTTGACTCCCAGCATTGCGAAGCAGCAGCTTTTCGAATGCTTGTTTGTGATTTGTGTGTTTTATCTGCCAGTGTCCAAGTTGTGGTTTCGTCTGAAATGTACCCCCCAGCTGCGGGGCTGCAGGCTTAGAGCAATGTTTACAAGTGGGCTCTTTGGAAGATGAATGGCTTTCAGGGTTCTGACCTAGTGAGCAGACCGATCCATTCAGGGAGTCATAGTTTTGTTTTTTCCTGGAGGAGCTTCACTGTAAAAGCAAGAGCCTAGTTTCTCTCTTCTTCCCCTTAGCTACGAAGAAAGCAGCTCCATCCCACCATGTGTTCCTGGCCACCATGTGTTCCCGGCCAGGGTGGTTTGTCTCATCAGATCCAAAGCCAGTGGCACCTAAGACTGTGGATTAAAACCTCTAAACCATTTTATCTTGTTGAAGTGGACAGGAAAGAAAAATGTTCAAAAAGAACACAAATAGCCAATTAACTGCTCTAGAAAGTGTCCAGTGTCCTTAGTTATCAGGGAAATGAAAATTAAAGCTACCTTGAGACAACATCTCACCCTGTCAGAGGCTAGCACAAGAAGTCTGGCAACACATGTGAGGAAAGACAAAGGCTTATTTATTGTTGGTGAGGGAGTAATTTAATAATGTTATTATGAAAATCAGTTTGGAAGTTCATCAAAAAGTTAAAAATAGTACTACTGTATAACCCAGCTATTCCACTCCTGGGTACGCCCCCCAAGTCCATATCCGATCCCAGAGCGATTTTATTTGCCATCCATTTTTGTTGCTATTGTGCGATGTATCATCGCAAGGAAGTGGAGCCAACATAGATCCGCAGGGAGCTAGCGGGAAGACTGGCACATTTCTTGCTGCTAGCCTCTGGCAGGGTGAGCTGTTGTCTCAGGGAAGCTTACATTTTCATCTCCCTGATAACTAAAGGCGTTGAACACTGTAGAGCAGGAACCAACACAGGAGAAACATGAGCATTCCTCAACCAATGGAGGACTGAATATGCAGTGCGTGTCCCAAGGGGAATATTATTCTCCTATGAGTAAAAATAAAACCTTGACGTTTGCAGGAAAATAAATGGAGATAGAAAGTATGATATTAAGTAAGTGCAATATTAACCAAACTCATAATGAACTCTCACGTTCTCCTTCATATGTGGACACTAGCCTATAATGTATGCATGCATACATGTAAAGAGCTACAAGTGTGTGTGTAAGATTTACTAAGATCAAGGGAGGCAGGCAAAGGGACGCATGCCTTACAGAGGTTAGAAAGCTTTTGGTTTTTCCCAGTTTCAACTCTGTCATCTGTTTTCTCTTTTCCTGATGGGTCAAGTGAATAAAAATATAATTGGTATTGGAAGTGGGAACCCCTAAATGACACTCCATTGCTTCAGTATGGCCACCCTGCTCAATGGCCACCGAGACGTATAGAGTTTGGGGCTGGGCAAGTGTTTGAGTGGTTTCCTTAAACTAGCTGTGTGGTGTTTTGATTTGTGACTTAACCAATATAAAATGGTTCTATTTTTTTTTTTAAAGAGAATATTTAAGTCAAGTCTTTTGTCACAGTTATGGGACACAGCTGGCCAGCACAGCTCGTTTGTGTTCATTGCTCACTGTGGCCTTGGGAGAAGTTTCCCATTCTAGATTTTATTTTCATGTTTACTTCTTATTACAATATCGACAGCAGAAAGACAATGATGATCCAGCCTTGAGAGGTGGAGGCAGGGGGATGGGAGTTTAAGACCATCTACAACTATACAAATAAGTAAATTCAAGGCCAGCCTGGGCTATATGAGACCCTCACCCCCAAAAGATGAAGAAAGGCAACGATGCTTGCTAAACACTGAGCTACACTCCCAGCCTCATCCTGGTGTTTTGAGGGAATAATTTTTATTCTTTGGAAACCAGTGGTTTTTTTTTTATTAGATACATTTGCTGTAGATACTTTCTTCAAATGCTGGCTATTGTTTCTGCTCTGTTTAATTGTCTCTGGTTAACTGAAATTTAAACTGACCAGTTTTGTTCTTAGCTTCTGGGTAAGAATTCTTTCTTATTTCCAGGCCATAAAGGTTCTCACATTATCTTTTGAATGTTCTAAAGACCCTTTTCTCTCTTTACTTCAACTGTACTAGCATGGGAATGTGTAAAAAGAACTAGCCAATTTCCCAAGATAAACTTGTTACTAGTTTATCTGTTCTATTGATAATAAAACAACGTTGCCAATATCAATGATTCATTCCTGTTGGGTTTCTTTACAGCAGTGGTCCCCAATCTTCCTACAGCTGAGACCCTTTAGTACAATTCCTAATGTTGGAGTGACCCTCGACCATAAAATTATTTTTTGTTGCTACTTCATACCTGTTATTTTGCTAGTTATTAATTATAATGTAAATATTTGTAATGCAGAATATCCGATATGCGACCCCTGTGAAAGGGTTGTTTGACCCCTCGAGGGAGTTGTGACCCTTGTGGCCGACAGGTTGAGGACTGCTGCTTTCTGTTCTCTCTCATCTGTGGCATCGGGTTAGTTGCCTGTTCCACCGCCCTGTCTTGTTTGCTGCAAGTCTTAATAGTTGGATACATTTCTCACCTTGGTAGTCATGACTATCATTATCAACATTAACTCTTTGTTCTTCAACAGAACTTGATGTTGTGCTTGGTATGTTCCACAACAAAACAAAACAAAACAAAACAACAATTGAGCTAGCACTTCAGTTGAAATTGCATTTGCATCTCTTCTTACTGTGGTTCTGAATGAGTGCTTTCTGCTATTACATGTTTATGTCAATGATGTACATGAATATTGATTTTAAGTCTGGAAAAATTGTTGTACTATTATTGATTGTGTGTGTGGTTTGCATTTGTAGATCATCTGTATCCTTAGTGAGAGCAAGTATTCTTTGTATTTTCCCTTGGTCATTCTGTACTACACTGCATGAAAGTGGTGAATCTTATTCTTGATTTTAAAAGTGTTTTTAAGGGTCTGGAAAGATGGCTCAGTGCTTAAGAGCACTCAGAGGTCCTGAGTTCAATTCCCAGCAACCACATGGTGGCTCACAACCATCTGTAATGGGATCTGATGCCCTCTTCTGGTGTGTCTGAAGACAGCTACAGTGTACTCATATACATTAATAAACAAATAAATCTTTAAAAAAATAAATAAAAGTGTTTTTAAGTATTATTTTCTGCTCTATGGTTATTGGCCATTTGATTTTTCTCTATGTTGTTAATAACTATATTTAAGCAGAGAAAGTATATTCCAGCCCTCATCAATATGTACTATGATGTACACATTACCACTCAGCTCACTTACTTTGCTAGACCATTATGAAAGCTTTTGTTTGTTGCTTTTATTTTTATTTTTTGACAGGATTTCCTCTGGAGCCCTGGCTGTCCTAGAACGTGCCCTGTTGACAATGCTGCCTTCGAACTCAGAGATTCGCTTGAGCCTTCTTCCTGAGTGCTAGGATTAAAGGCACACACCACCATCACCCAGTGACCATTATGAAGTTTGAATGAAATGCCATACAGGAAATACCTTACCAATTTAAATGTTAGTTGTTATGTGGGCATACATATTTGTGCATTTGTTTTCTGCTGTGTACCCAGTCCCTAGAATATTTCTTGAAAGACAGTTGGTATGCAACAAATGAATGTTAGATGGTTATGAAGGAAGAATTAATATTAGAGAGGTGTTTCATGTAGTATAATGTTTTCTCACATTGTAATAGGAGTAAGAACACTGAGGTATGCACAGTGACATTCCTCGTATTGTCCGTTAGTGGCAAAATCCACTATATTATCTCAGAACTCTGCTGAGCTCAACCATCAACCTCAGGGTCCTAGACAGTCATTTCCAATCTACTGCAACTGGAATAGGAACAATGGCTTATTCATCAAGCTATCATAGGCTTGGTTAAAATTTAATAGCATTTAACCTCTAAACGGTTTGGCATTTGGTATTGTTATGAAAAAGAAATTTAGGAGCCGAGGGTTTCAAATTTCCAAAAATATAGCCACAGGATAGCCACAGCACAGCTCAGCCTCTTTTCTGGGTTTCTTCGGAAGTTGAAAACACAGTAATCTTTAAGCAGAACCCAGCAGCAGGCCTCCACAAACGTCTTTATTAGTAAAGTGCTGTGTTCGTGAGTATATCTTCCTTATTATGTGACTGGCTGGAAATGAGAACTCCAAACCCCATTTCAATATGTGGATTAAAGGGGTTTAAATTTTCTAAAAACTCTTCCAGGGAAGTCTGCTGAGTCTTTTATTCCTGACAGCTAGAAATTGAGGTGAGTCATAAACAAGAATAAATGAGCACTGAATTTACAAAGCAATGAAAAAAATCACATCGTGCAATTTTGAACATCATGTTGGTTCTTGTAGGATGCACGCCATTTTCCCTTTACTATCAGTCTAAGGCCATTTTCCCTTTGCTCCATGTTATCAGTCTAAGGTTTCATGCCCAGAAGGACTTTGCTGCATTTCTCATCTCAGATACTCCAGGCTGCCACTTCCCTCTCTCCCTCCCACATGGCGCAAACTCTGCCAATTCTTGCCCTAGAATACACAACATCAAGAGATTAAAGATGGAAGTGTAAGGCCTGTGTCACTGCAAAGATGTGTTCGTTTGTCAAAACCAAGTGATCAAGAACACTTAGAGTTAGTTTTGCAACAAGCCACAAACGCCTTCTGCCCAGAGAGACTCGAGGTCTTTCTGTGGACTGATGCCTCTCATTCCCACACTGGAAGATGGATACACTCCAACTTTGCTCTCACACTGCTGAGCTTTTAGGAAATGTGTCATAGCATTAAAAAAAATAAAAATAAAAAAAGATCAGATGCTATATTCTCCACCAACTAGCACTGCCAAAAATCAAGCTTTGAGGCTCTTATAAAAGATTAAAATGTCAAAGGCAGTCCTTGGCAGTGAGGGGCATACGTCATTATTTTGTTCTAAGCTACAACCACCTGACAGGCCTAAGAAGCAAGCACAGCCAGGACCCAGAATCCCAGATAATGTAAAGTCATTGTTGATTTTCTGTATCGATTCAGCCTGTTCAGAAACAATCAAATAAGGAAATGTTCGTGATTATAAGATTACCTAAGAAACGGGCATTTAAAGCTGTTGAGGACGTGCACGTCTATACAAAACACTAAGTGGGTTAGTTAAGGTGTGTAAGCTTCAACTTCCCCTTCTCTAAAGTGAAAACAGTATAAAAATACAATAATACACATATCTCATAACATTATGACAGTGAGATAACTTATATAAAGTGTACATCCCAGTGCCTGGCAAGTACTCGCGCATAGTCTTGTAGATGCACACTGTTATCAGTATTCTAGAGCAAAGGCTGAATATACACACTTAACCCACACTGGCCATTTTTGGGTGCTTTTTAGTGAGTGCTCCTTTCTTTCCTTTGTTTTGACAGTATTTCTACATTTTCTTCCCTTTGTAAGAAGATGCAGGTGTTTGTCTCCTTCAACACAGTAGTCAGCCCACACTCACTGGGTTGTAGAAAGTTTAGCAGGAGGATCAGTATTAGTGAAACGGATAGAACTGCTTGTCCTGTGTCAGCCACAGTGAGTGCCAGCTCTCTGGTCTTCAATGTGACTTTGATGATAATAAACGGAGTCTAAGTTCCCATCTTCGGACTCTGGGTTGTCCATGTGATAGTCCTTTGACTCACAAGGCAGAAGTGGTGCCATGTGGATCATAGAATTTAAAAGACTTTGCAGCTAATGTATTCAGCATCTTAAACCCCTGCCATGCTTCATGCGGTGGAGAAGGCCACTCTATATTATAGAAAGCAGGAACCCCATGGACACCCAACTCTAGCTACCACACAAGTGAAGACGCCATCTTGGACTCTCTAGCTCTGGGCAGGTGGTCAGATGACCAGAGACTCCTGAGTGACTCCAGAAGTGACTGAAAAGGAAGCGCCCAGATGGCCAACAATTAGGACATACAATATGACATCAATAGTTTAAGCTTCCTTGATGGGGATATTTGTCCCACTGCATTCCAGAGGTGCCACCAATGCTCCTTTACAGAGGCTGAAAAAGGGAATGCCCCTCCAAAAGTTTTATTAATTTATTAAATTAAAAGTGGAAAGTAAAAAAGAGTTCTTCCTTTTATTTTTGCTTTACAACCTGAACTTAGACTGCTGTAAATGTTTATGGTTGTTACTTGGTTGATAACTACAGAATTGAGGGTCCATGCATCAATGAAGCAAGTGTCCTTCCCCTGGCCCCAGCCCCATGGTACCAGGAGTCCTATGTTTGACACTTTCTAAAACTAACACCTCATCTCCCTTTCCCATTGTTTAACATCCCCCTGTCCTGCTTTTTCTGTGGACGGTGGCTAAGATAGCAAAGAAGCAGACAGTAACTCATTGACTTGTGGCTCTAGGTCTCAAATACTTATTGACTACACAATGGATACGGGACTGGATTAAACAGTAAAAGGGTAAAAGACCTTAAGATATGGTTACTCCTCTTCACAGCAGGAAATAAAACATAGCTCAGGACGCAGAAGTTTGTGCAGCTAGAGCTGATGATTGTACAGGCTTCTCACAGTCATGTGAGCCTAACTGAGGAGATTTCCCGCCAGGACGAGCAGAGCAGCACTGCCTTAATAGGAAACATGTGACCTGAATTGGTGTTAAAGATAGAATTAAGAGTCACATGAAAGGGAGAGTGTTAAAGGTCTGTCCAGGAAAACTTGGTAACAAAGGGCAGGAAGGGGATCTGAGCCGCTTCTGAGAAGTGTTCAGGAGGTTTAACTGAAGTCGTGGCTTCTTTACCGATCGCTTGGTGGCTTCAGCAGCGTCTGTGGGTGTCAGAAACCCTGCCAGCTCTGAAAACACTGTTAGACCAATGGCAAAGAGCCCACTGCCAGGAATGAATAATCTCGTGCCTAGGCAGCAAACAGCCAGTGCAGTACATCAGATGATCAGAGTTTGTGACTGAGAACGAAGTCTAGAAAAGTAGGCAAAGGCCAACGTGTGGCAGCCTTGGAGGCTGGGGTTTCCCACTGGGATGTAGACAACCGGCTTCTTTTTGGAGAAGCAGTGACATTTCCTTTCTCATCTGAAATGTTACTTGAAGCAACAATGTGAAAGACAAGGTAGCCAGGTGTGGTGGCATGTTCCTGAAGCCCCAGCTACTTACTAGGAGGCTGAGGTAGACAGATCTCTGATCTCTGTGCTACATAAAGGGACTGTGTCTCGAAGAAGAAGAAGAAGAAGAAGAAGAAGAAGAAGAAGAAGAAGAAGAAGGGAAGGAAGGAAGGAAGGAAGGAAGGAAGGAAGGAAGGAAGAACTAAAACATACATATTTACCTGTTACTGAAGAAACCCAGTGTAAGGCCCTGACACTTTACTGCGGCTTGGCCTGAAAGCTGAACAGAGCCATTTGGCCCGGGGGACAACTTGGATAGACACAACATTCTGAGTGGCAAACCCCATGTTCTGACATGTCTATCTGTCTAGACAGTTGCAGCAGTTTAGGATAAGGGGAAGATTTTAAAATTCTTTCCATGTAGACATTTTACATACAAAGGCACTCCTGGCAAAAATGAAAGCATTTTGTTATGTCTAAAGCTGACCAGGCTACAAAGACAGAGGACTCTCTTCCATTGGCTTTGGGGGTCTTTGGAGTTTAAACCTGCACTGCTCTTTGGAAGGCAGGGGGAAATTATTTGGCAATATTTTTAAAAGATGAAATTCCCCATAGCTTTTGTTCCAAGAAGTCTAGGTTCTACTTTATGAACTTGTCTTCTAGCTATAATACTATACAATTAGGCAAAGAGTGTTTGAGAATTAGTTCTTTGAAATTAGTATTTGTGAAAGGGAAACATCCAAATAATATTGATATACTCACATAGGAAAGACTAGTTAAAGGTATGCTAGAATTATGGTATAGTGGAGTAATTTGGAGTTACATTGAGTATCTGAATATGCTAACAGGAAAAGCAATTTATGCAAAATATATCAAGATGAAGCCAATCCAATAGCAGGGCAACTTATCTATTATGCTCTGGTGGTAGTCAATTTGGGTAATTTGATTGGTTTAAGAAACTCCTAGGGCATCAATGGAGGTGTTTCCAGTGGGTGTGCGGACACCCTATCCTGAATGTGGGAGGCACCATCCCATAGGCTGAGGTCTTGTTGTGAAGAAAAGGGGAAAGGGACTAAATGAGTTCAATTTGGGTAAATATTCCCCCATTTATGCTGCTTGATCTACTGAGACTAGAGCAAGAAGCCTCACATGGCTATGCCTTCTAAACCAGTGCAGATTGTCTCTCCTCAAATCACAAGGGAAATGAACCATTCCTCCCCTAAGCTCATGTACCGCGTTTGGTCACAGTGCTAAGAAAACAACTCTTATCTATATACAAAGTAATGCATGGGCAGAGAAGGAGCTCATGGGAGGGGAGATAAAAGGATGTGTAAATGTTTCTGTAGACACAGATTTACGGAATGTTTTGGGAGATATCTAGGTGATAGTAATGGTTTGCTCTAGGAAACAGTCTCAGGAGAGCAGAATTCTGACCACTCCTAAAGGTTTGGGGAAGACAACTCTGGGACAGGGGAGTGGGCTGTAGGGTCTTGGTTAGTGCTCCCGGGTTCCATATCTGTAAAAGGGGAAGGAGGAAAACAGGATTGAGCAGGGACTGTGGAATAGTCTCAACACAGGAAGCCCTCAGCAAACCCCACGGAGAGTCCCGGGTCTGGGAGGCCCTTGGGAGTTGTTTCATATTAAGAGACCCTTGATAGACCCTGGCGTTGTTCAGCCAATGGGTGAACTCGTCCAAGAAAATGGGTGGAGCCTAGAAAGTGAAGTCTCACTTGGCACAATTTTAAAGAGTTCTGAAGTGAGCAGTGCGGCGTGCTGAGCCCACATCTGTAATAAGACCCCTCTTTTAGGTTAATGACAATTTAAATTTGTCATAAATTCTCTTACAGCTTTCAGAACCACTGAATACAGCTAAGGACAGCTCTGGGATTTGGCCTTGCTTTTACTTGGCCATGGCTATCCATACTAAAGTACTGACCAATGTCATTTAATTGCTGGCCTTTGGCTAGGGAGTGTAGCTTGGTAGTAGATAGAGCACTTGCCTAGCATAGGCAAGGTCCTGGGTTCAATCCCCTATACCGATAGAAAAGCACCCCTACAATAGAGCACTCTGGCTCTTTCATGAGCTTGATTTGTGCTAAGACAATTTAAAAAGGCAGCAATAAATATCACCTGTACCAGAAATTTCACTGCGTTTTGTTTTGTTCTCGTGTGTGTGTGTGTGTGTGTGTGTGTGTGTGTGTGTTCGGTTTTTAAACCCTGCTTCCATTCATTGTTAAAGATTCTTGGTAAAGGGGTTTAAAATCCTCCAGTTAATTTGCCTCAAGCTCTTGGGAATTAAGGGGCTATTGAATTGTTCCTTACAGAAACTTCATTAATAAAAACTGCTCTCTCCCTGAAGCAAGGAAGCACACCATCTTACGGTGCTTTTTTTTTTTTTTTTTATTAATAATTGAGCTAGTTCGCTTTGCTAGCTCAATAAAGGGGTGAGTGATTTGGAAATAACGCAGCTGGATGGCTTTGCAGGAGCATACTACACTGTGAATGAGTTGATCTAGAGGCTCTGGATACTATCAAAACAGAACGGAACACAGCCTCCCTTAGGGAAACCAAATCACACAGCTTGAGAGGTGGACAAAGGAAAGGGAACATCTGAGGCTGCTGGTTCAGCAGGATTGGTTCTGGGACTGGGCAGCAGCAATACTTGATTTCAAAGCCATCTTTATCCCCTAATAATTCTCTAATCCTTGTTGTTATGTGAACCAGGGAACATTTGAAATGCACACGCCAAGATTAGAATCAAGACTTGGAAGAGAGACACTGCTCACATTTTGCAAAACTCAGTGAGTTCTGATCAGAAGAGAAATGTCTATGAATCAGTGAAATATCAGTGCAGTTAAAGGTATAAGAACTAATAAAGCGGCTTCATATTACAGGAAGGATTGCAAGCGGAGGAAGGCTGTGTGGGGCCGTACAGGATTTGTAGGAGTTGGTTAGACTCAGAAACAGGGAACTTCAAGCTCTTTTCTTATCGTCTTATTCCATACCAAGAAAAAAAAAAGGCATCTATTCTATTTGCCCATTTCAAAGAATAGTGATTGCCAAGTGGATTATGGCGATGCATTCATAACCACGCGCCCAGAATTTAGGAAGCTGAGGTAGGAGTGTTTTGAAAGCAAGGCCATCCTGAGCGTCAGAGACAGAACATGTTTCAAAACAGAGCAAACAAATTCCAACAGCAACAGAAAGACTGGGGATTGTTAATGGCCATGCTAGGGTGGTAGAAGCCATTCAGGTCAAACCTGACAGTTGCCTGTCAATCAGATACAAGATTATAATGACTGCGTTTGTTGGCTGAGGAGACACAGTTAGAAAGCACTCTGTCGAGGTATAATTGACGCAGAATACACGGATTTGAGGTGTATCGTTGAATGTCTTCACCTCTGTGAGTCTATCACAACCACCGAACATGACTGTCACACCAAAGTCCCCATGCTCCCCTGGAGAGCCTCCGTTTTCCCACGCCCTCTAGTCAAATCCAGTCTGCTTTTTCTCACTGTACTTTGTATTTGAATCTCCATTTCTTGTATGAATAGGCAGGGCTCATTTAGGGAGGGTCTGCCTTTTTCCAATTTACAGTAATTCTCTTAAGGTTCATCTATACTATTGTGTACTATCATCTCCACTATAGCTCATTCTTTTCTATTGCGAAGTAAAAGTGTTCCTTTTTATGAGCATACCATAATTTTTTAAACACTTCTTTTATTTTTCTTTGACTTTTCAAAACAGGGTCTCACTACGTAGCCCTGGCTGTCTTGGATCTCTATGTAGAACAGTGTGGCCTCGAACTCAGAAATCCACCTGCCTCTGCCTCCCAAGTGCTGGGACTAAAGGTGTGCACTACCACTGCCCAGCTCATCTGGCAATTTTTTTTAACCATTTCCTCGTTGGTGGCTATTTGGGTCCTTTCCAGCTAATATGAGCATTCACAGGCAAACCTTCATATGGCCATGCATCTCCTCTTCGGTACACACAGGAGTGGAATAACAGGGTCACTTGGTGGATAGACATTTACTTTTCTATGGAACTGTCAAGCTGCTGGCAGAGCAGCCACCTCCAGATATCTTACCCTGGCAGTGCAGGAGGGCTGTTTCACCCGTTCTGCTTCCGCGGTAACATCTACTGGGGAGAGCATTTTAAAACTCTGTCACTCCGGTAGGTGGGTAATAGTATTTCATAGCGGTTTTAATTTGCCCTTGAGAATATTTGCATATATGTGCCTTCTATATATTATCTTTAGTGAAACATGTACTTAAACCAGTGAACTCAGATTCAGTTGGAGATCTTGTCTCAAAAAATGGTGGAAGGTGATTGATATTGATCTCTGACCTACACATACCTACACATTCATGTGCACGAACATATGTATACACACATGCACACATACATACACACAGAGACACACTCACATGCCTGCACAAAACAGACAAAAAATACAGCAAAAAGAGACTATAAAGGCAAGGTATATATATATATATATATATATATATATATATATATATATCTCAGAATTATTTCAGGCTGTCTCTTTAAAAAAAACTCATTAAAAAGCAACCATAGACTGGCAGCACACACCTTTAATCCCAGCACTTGGGAGGCAGAGGCAGGCGCATTTCTGAGTTCAAGGCCAGCCTGGTCTACAGAGTGAGTTCCAGGACAGCCAGGGCTACACAGAGAAATCCTGTCTCGATACCCTCCCCCCCACAAAAAAAGAGGTGGAGACAGAAGGATCAGGATTTCAGTGTCCCCAGGCTAACCTGCCTTTCAAAAGAAAAAAAAGAAAAGAAAAGAAAAACAAGAACAAAAAGCATCCATAGGCTTTTTAAAAAGACAGTTTTTCAAGCTGTACTACAGAGCAAGAGGGTTTAAAATTGAGTTTGGTGTCTGGACATGCCTAACTGACTACTAGTAAAAGGCTCTAATGTCCAGGTGGGGCAGAATGAAATTCGACTTCTACCACAGCGGATGGGGGCTGATTGCCTTTGAATGGGAGGGGTAGGCACCAGGCTCAGAAGAAAAAGCCAGTGAGCACAGACCATGAATCAAAGCTGGAGGATAGAGAAGAAACTTGCGAATTACTCAGTCAAACTGGCCACATTTATTAAGGACAATCTGAAAAGTCATGGAACTGGACAATACCTAGTGAATGCAGATAAGACAGAAGCAAGGACTCCTGGATGTTCTGCGACGCCCAGGGCAGGACTTTAACAGAGTTAAAGTCAGCAAAAAGGGGAATGGCTGGGTAGACGCGGGACTCCGGCCTTTCAGCCTAACAAATAAAACTCCAGCTGGATTTCAGTTCCCCTTGGATCCCCTTCATGGTGTGGTTTTGCAAGGCACACAGAAGCCAAACAAATGCTTATTCCACAAGCTGAAGAGAAATCTAGAAACCAGAATTCCTACCACAGCTGGTTAGTGGGGGAGATTAGAATCAGCATACTTTGGGCACAAAGGTTCAAAGAGAAAAAAAGCCTGGTCCAGTTATCAGGTCCGGGTCGGTCAGACTTGGGGGGGGGGGGTGGGGGTCGGGGGTGGGGCCGGGGAAGTCAAGGCTGTTCAGGCACCAGGAAGAGTGGAGGGAAGAAGACTGAGCAAGAGCGGAGCGCCTTCTTCTGTAATCTCAGCTTTCTCCAGAGGTGAAAGAGGAGGAACGGGAATTCTGGGTAATCCCTTGAGGCCAGTCTGTGTTCCACCAGGCCGACTTGCAAACTAAACAAACGTAAAACTGAACAGAGAGGGACATTTTGAAGGCAGGTTCTAGCAAGAGGGTGTGAGAGGCTGCAGAGGGAGGATAACGTGGCACCCAGAGATGTATACATGCCTTAGCTGGCACAAAGTTATGCTTGGACCCTGTGATTTCCATCCCTTAATCCTGCCATGCTCAATGAACATGCCTTTTAAATATAATATTTCAAATTTTTTTGAGTATTCCATAATCCATATAATGCTTGCTGGTCATATTTACCTCCCACTCTTTCCCCAGGTCTAACCTGTATCTCTGCCTTCTTCTAACTTCAGGTTTTCTCTATAACTCACTGTTTCAGCTTGTGTTGCCCAAATACTCATAGGTATGGGGAGTGGATATGTTTGCAGAGAAATATAGAGGAATTTTCTATGTATAAGGGACTTGAAATTGGGTTTTTGTAGGAAAATTAAAGCTTAGTTTTGGATAATAACAAGAATAGACAACTTAAAATAATCACTTTGATACTGTACCTTACTCAGACATTTTTGTTGTTGAATTCTTGCTCTCTCCCTCTCCCTTCCCTGCCCCCCGCAGTGTGTGGGTGTGTGTATGTGTGTGTGTATGTGTGTGTGTATGTGTGTGTGTATGTGTGTGTATGTGTGTATGTGTGTGTGTGAATGTGTGTATGTATGTATGTGTGTGTATGTGTGTATGTATGTGTGTGTATGTATGTGTGTGTATGTGTATGTGTGTATATGTGTGTGTGTATGTGTGTGTGTGTTTGTATATGTGTGTGTGTGTGCTTTATGAAAGAACTCTACTAACTGAGCTGTCTCCTCAGCTTCTTTTTGCTGAGTTCTTATGGAAGAGGAATTTGATGAGTAATTCTAAATACAGTCGTATGTTAAAGGAATCTTTGATTATTTGTAAAGGTAATCTAACATTATACTATGTGTCTGGAGAAGAGGGGCAACATTTATTCATAAAAATAGGTGGAAGTTTTAAAAGTTCCTTGAGCAGGGGTATAACTTAAAACAAAACAAAACCTGCACAAATATGTGTTCTTTCCTCACCACTCCACATCTGAGGATTTAACCCAGAGAGACACAGAACTTTACATTAGTGTATACTTAGGGAGTTCTGAGCCACTTGGTGTGGATTATGGGAACTGAACTTAGGTCTTCTAGAAAAGCAGCAGGTGCTTTTTAACTGCTGAGCCATCTCTCCAATACCTAGAGTTCCTTTGAAAAAATGTTTTTAATGGTGGTTGTGGTGGCGCACACTGGTAGGATTTGCTGAAAGAGGCAGAGGCAGGAGGATCACGAATTCAAGGCCAGCCAAATAAAAGAATAATAATAAAAACAACAGTACAGAAGAAACAACAAAAGCTGCTTTCGATTTAACAGGCTCCTGGTTGCAGACTGTCACCTAACCAACTTCCTGAAGATCCAGTGTCCTTACTTAGCAGCAGCAGGTTATGCAGCTCTTCAACTTGTAATTTGGGCAGGGCTCAGCAGGGATGTGTGTCTTTTCTGCACAGAGGGTCAGGAAGGGAAGTTCATCCAGCAGCTGGAAGATCCACTTCAGATTTGCTCATTCACCTGGCTGGCAAGGTGATGGGAGCTGTCTGTGGGAGTTCAGTCATGCCCCAGGGTACAGGTCTCCATGTGGGTTTCTCCAAGGGCTGTTTGGCGTTCACCAGGTATGGTGGTGGGTTCCAAAGGTGAGTGTCCCACTTAAGTACCAGGAGTGGGAACTGCTCACTTTTCTTTTCACATTTATTTATTGTGTGTGAATGTGTGTGTGCCTTGGCAAGCATGTGGAGGTCGGAGGGTGATTTGTGGGCATTGGTGCTCTCTGTCCACCGTGTGGATTCTGGGGATTGGACACAGGTTGTCAGGCTTGGCAGCAAGCATCTTTATTCCGAGTCATTTTACTGGTTCAGAACTGCCAACTTGGTAAGTCCTGGCTCTGGAAACCCATGCAACATTGTGTCTGCTGCATCCTGTTGGTTCAGTAGTAGGTCTGTGCTGCAAGAGGAGGGCACACAGAACTTACTTTTTTCTGGGAGGACTTTCGAAGAACATTGGGACTATACACTAAAGTATGTAGAAAACACACATGTAGGCTCTGTGAGTTTTTAGGTATTAAACTCTTGAGTTCAGCCGGCACCTAGGAACCATCTTAGTCCTCTTGCAGTCACTGCTCCCTCAGGGGTAACCACCATCTTCAAACACCATCACTGGAAGTCTTCTGAGCTGTTTATTCTGTGCTTGCAGATGGGTTAGCGACAACCCTGGCCTGTGGCAGATGCTGCTAGTCCCCTGTCTCCTAGCTATGACAACCAAAACTGGCTCCAGAAATTACCAGATGTTCAAAGGGATGATAAAAACATGCGAAACCATCCGCCCACCTAGAGGAGAGTCAGTAAAATCCCATGTACCCACCGGGATGTAAGTTTCACGTGGATGTAGGATCCCTTTGGTTTATTTTGATTTTGAATGACTCCTGTCTGGCACACCATCAGAGACTGATGGTTACCACTTGGATGAATGAGTTAAATGGCGATTTGGAAATAGTCAACATTGAAATATATACTTTTTAAGTCAACTGGATCTTTAATCACAAGTGATTTGACTCATTATAGATAGTCATGTCCGTTTTACAGAGTGGCGTTGATATAAAATACATTTGCCTCTAACAGGAAGCCATCTTGGTTAACTGTGTCACGTAGCCACATGGAATATGTACCATGGAGATAGAAAAGATGGTGATTTGCCAGATACAGAGGTACTAGAACAGGAAAGGGGATCGTGTACTGTAGAAGGAGAGATTTAGGAAGCTCTTGCTCAACAATGGTGTCGTGTGACAAAACTTTCCCAAGGGAGACAATACAAATCTACTCACCACAGACACACCAAGTCTAACTTAGTGAACCAACCACCTTTACTGGGGTTCCTCACAGGAGCAGAAACGACTCAAAGACAGCTGCATCACCAAAGCCCCCTGCCCCCAGCATGAGTGACAGCTCACAAAGGTGGGAACCTGGAACACTGGACGGCCTATGTGGTTGGTCTAAGCCTCTTCTAGGCAGTGTAGGTTCATTGACCCTGAGGTGGGACTCTCAGCTTTTATTGTTGGCAATGGAAGGCAGGTGGGGCCTAGTGAATCTGGTCATTTCAGGGACTTCCTGAAGCTACTGTGAGTTGTTTACCTTCTGGCTTAAGGAGCATCCCTGAAGGATAGACTGATTTAATCTAGGAGGAAACTGTAATGACAACATGTAGAAAGTTGAATTCCTCTTTTGGAAGATAGACATTAATACTACGCTAAAGATCTCCCCCTCTTCCCTCAGGGTCCAATTGCACTATGTAAATTTCCCATCTCAAAAAAATTGCCCATCTCACTATGTAAATTACTTAAGGGTTACCCCAAAAATACTTTTCGGTGGGGGGATAGGATTTTTTTGTGAGTTTTACCAGCTGTCCTTCTTTCTGAAGCTTATCACTGCATTTATTCACTGGCCAGTCATAATTATGTCAGAAGAGCAAACATGGTCACCTTGCTAAAGCATAAAGCAATCAAACATTGGGGCAGGATGGAGATAGAATTGTATGCCCACAAGAGCTCTTGGAGATCATGTAGTCATTTAATGTGATGCTACAAAAGATCTGACCTTAGCAGTAATCCTGTCTTGTCATTCTGAGCTGCTTCAGTTCCTGGAAGCCATGTGTGCTAAAGGTGAAATGCATGCAAGCCCTAAGAGAAAAGGGTTCGACCTTGCCTGGTGGCTCAGAGCAGCTAAGTGACAGGACAAGTACTTTAAAATTAGGCAATCATGGTCGTGCATGCCACTATATTTTGCTTTGTTTTGGTGCATCCTTTAGTCCCAGCACTTGGGAGGTAAAGGCAGGAGGATCTCTGTGAGTTTGAGGTCTGTCTGGTCTACATTGTGACCATGCTAACTAGGGCTATGTTGTAAGGCCCTGCCTCCAAAAGAATTTTTTTTTTTTTTTTTTTTTTTTTTTTTGGTTTTTCAAGACAAGGTTTCTCTGTATAGCCTTGGCTGTCCTGGAACTCACTCTGTAGACCAGGCTGGCCTCGAACTCAGAAATCTGCCTGTCTCTGCCTCCCAAATGCTGGGACTAAAGGCGTGCACCACCACTGCCCGGCTAAGAATTTTTAAAATTAATTCTTGCAGAGTTTCCTACACTGTATTTTGATGCCGATCATCTCAAGCTTCTCCCATGTGGACTCCCTCCTCTTGACCTTTGTACGACTTTGAGAACAACTAATTTTGAGAGGATGACTGAACTGTCACATCTAACACAGAACACAGAACAAATATAGTCCCTACAAAGGAGAGGCAGGGGCTGGAGAGATGACTCGGCAGCTAAGAGAGCACTTGTTCTTGCAAAAGACCCAGGTTCAGTTCTCAGAGCACCCATGGTGGCTCCCAACCATCCCTAAGTCCTGTTTTAGGGGATCAGATGCCCTCTTCTGACTTCTACAGAGACCAGGCCAAGCACACATCTAAAATAAAATAAAATAAATCTTAGAAACAAAACAAAACAACAAACACCAACTCCCTCCTCTTGCTCCTCCTGCCTCCTCCTCTCCTTTTGTTGATGTTGATTGCTTTGATCCTGAGCCTTACCGAGCTAGGGCAAATGCTTTTCCACTGAGCTACACCCCGCTTCAGAGCGACTTTTAGCGGCCCTGGAGGGCTGGTTGCTAGTGGCTTCTACTGCTGGGTTACTCTCACTTGGCCAATGTCAGAATAAAGAAAATTCAATATTGAGCGTTGTTTTAGTTAGGGTTTTACTGCTGGGAACGGACACCATGACCAAGGCACGTCTTATAAAGGACAACATTTAATTGGGGCTGGCTTACAGGTTCAGAGATTCAGTCCATTATCTTCGAGGCAGGAGCATGGCAGCATCCAGGCAGGCATGGTGCAGGAGGAGCTGAGAACTGTACATCTTCATCCAAAGGCTGCTAGTGAAAGACTGACTTCTAGGCAGCTAGGAGGAGGGTCTTAAGGCCACACCCACAGCGACACACCCACTCCATCAAGGCCACACCTCCAAATAGTGCCATTCCTTGGGCCAAGTAAATACAAACTATCACAAGCCTACAGGTACTCAGCGTTCACAAGGTGTTCGGGATGGGGTGGGTCTAGGTTTTTAAGCAGAATTTGAATATTGCTTATAAACCAATTGTGTCCATATTTCTTTCATTTTTTATTTTCCCAAGGCTTTAATGTGTTACTCTTTCTCATTACACTGCCACATGTTCATGATTCATTTCAGCAGAAGTGACTAGGAATGAGAAGTGAGTGGGTGTGTAACAATTCCCTGTGACACAGAGAGATGAATTGGGACTGAGGATATTTTTAGAATCCTTTTTTTTTTTTTAATTTAAACAGAAGAAAGCTTAAAGCAGGTGATTGTTTCATTCTCTTTCACGTTTAAAACAGAGAAAATAACCAAATTTCCCATTTGGAATACTCTGAATAACACACACATCTATTTCAGGAGACTAATTGCCATAACTGCAGGTATCTTTTTAAAAAACACTTGTAAAATTTCTTTCCAGAAATACAATACTTGAAGATAGAAAAATGTGCTTATACCACTGAGTGTATCAGAGGACTTTGCTACCCCTGTAATATCCAGAGTAGCATTTAAAGATGTGACTGGTAAACTCACTGTCTAAATTAGAATTGTGGAAGTGGAAAGGAATGGGTGTGTACTTTCTCTTAATAAATATATTATATATGTAATATATATTTATATGAATAAAATATATGTGTGTAATATATATTATATATATCTTCACTTTAACATATTCATTCAAGAAAAGTTTATGCAATAGAAAGACACTGGGCTAGACTTAGGAGTCCAAGGATGAGTGTTGGCCCAGTCCCTACTGTCAAAGAGCTTCCACTCTGAACACAGAAACATATATATATGCACCCTCACACATGTGCACTGATGTACAATGTTCCCATGCAAACACTCACACACAACTAATCGCACATCTGCACATGCCTATACAATACACATATGCACACATTGCTACACGTACATACGTTTACACACTCATACTGTGCACAGAAGCACATAAACACATAAGTGACCATGTATGCACACTCACAAGCTTACAGGCTTGGGAGCTGACAAAGCTGAGGTCGTGAGCAGAGCATGTTTTTGTAAGTTAAGAAAGAGAGGAGAAAACAAGCTGTGACAATAGTCAGAGAAGGTTATTATAAAGTGCAGTGAGGCCAGGGTGCGTAGCTTTGTGGAGTTGCTAAATATTAGATAGTTAGGTCTATCGAGATCTGTATTCAAACACATTTGCCATTATTATGCGTGAGAAGTGAGCACCCCTGTTTCAGTTTCCCTGCCTTTAACACAGAGGTTATTATAGGAATTGTCTATCAGCTTTGGTACGGGGTTAAGATGAGGTGACGTACGCAAGCCACTTAGCCAGGGCCAGCTGTGTGGGAAGCACTCGGTGTATGCTAAGTGATTATTTTTAATGACATCCTTATTATCAGAGTTACCAGGTAAAGTACTAGTTTTCTCAGAGAGGTTAAAATGGAGCCAAAATTTGAACACAGGATGACTAGCTAAAATTTACATAAGTTCCAAAAATTTAGGAAAGTCATAGTCTATGTCAGGAATATATTGAATATAGCTACCATTATAGGAGTCTTAGCCTCAGATTGAATCGCTTGTCCCCTTTGTACTCTCTAGGCCCCATCTTTTGTCAAGTCTACTACTGTAATTTTGAAACGTTT
>JADRCD010197249.1:0-11111 GCA_019843815.1 Montemys delectorum | reverse complement strand
ACCTATTTCTCCAATTACCAAATTAGAGACACCATTGGATGTCAATCAACAAATTTCTAATTCCTCATATTTTTGGATTTCAGTCGCTTAGGATATGTTGGTAATCTTAATTTTCATATTAAGATATTAAGAAAAGGTAATTGTCATTTCCTGTTGTTTTTGTTGTAAGAGGTGAAATTAGGTTTGTGTGGATTTGTTGAAAGATTATTTTCTTGCTTCTTCTAGGGTGTAGTTTTGCTCCTTATGTTGATATTTTCCATCTATTATCCTTTGGAGGGCTGGATTTGTGGAAAGATATTGTGTAAATTTTGTTTTGTCATAGAATATCTTGTTTTCTCCATCTATGGTAATTGAGAGTTTTGCTGGGTGTAGTAGCCTGGGCTGGCATTTGTGTTCTTGTAGGGTCTGTATGACATCTACCCAGGCTCTTCTAGCTTTCATAGTCTCTGGTGAGAAGTCTGCCATAATTCTGATAGGCCTGCCTTTATATGTTACTTGACCTTTTTTCCCTTACTGCTTTTAAAAATCTTTCTTTGTTTAGTGCATTTGATGTTTTTATTATTATGTGATGGGAGGAATTTCTTTTCTGGTCTAGTCTATTTGGAGTTCTGTAGGCCTCTTGTATATCCATGGGCATTTCTTTCTTTAGGTTAGGGAAGTTTTCTTCTACAATTTTGTTAAAGATATTTACTTGCCCATTACATTGGGAGTCTTCACTCTCTTCTATACCTATTATCCTTAGGTTTGGTCTTCTCATTGTGTCCTGGATTTCCTGGATGTTTTGGGTTAGGAGCTTTTTGATTTTTGCATTCTCTTTGACTGTTGTGTCAATGTTTTCTATGGTGTCTTCTGCCCCTGAGATTCTCTCTTCTATCTCTTGTATTCTGTTGGTGATGCTTGCATCTATGACTCCTGATTTCTTTCCTAGGTTTTGTATCTTCAGGGTTTTCTCTCTTTCTGTTTTCTTTATTGTTTCTATTTCCATTTTAAGATTCTGGATGGTTTTGCTTATTTCCTTCACCTGTTTGATTGTGTTTTCCTGTAGTTCTTTAAGGGATTTTTGTGTTTCCTCTTTAAGAGCTTCTAGCTCTTTACCTGTGTTCTCCTGTATTTCTTTGAGGGTGCTATTTATGTTTTTCTTAAGGTCCTGTATCATCGTCATGATAAGTGATTTTATATCTGAATCTTGTGTTTCTGGTGTGATGGTGTGTACAGGACTGGCTATAGTGGGAGAATTGGGTTCTGATGATGCCAAGTGACCTTGGTTTGTGTTGTTTATTTTCTTATGCTTGCCCCTGGCCATTTGGTTATTTCTAGGGCTACCTGCCCTTGCTAATTCTGACTGGAGTCAGTCCTTCCTGTGATCCTGGTTGTATCAGAACTCCTTAGACTCAGGCAGTCTCTGTGACCCTGTGATTTTGGGATCCTGTGATCTTGGGCTTGTTAGAGCACCTGGGAGTGCAGCAGCTTCCTCTGGGTGTTGTGGGACTGGCTGTAGAGCTTGCACCCAAAGTCCACTCAGGACACCAGCCCAGAGAGACTGGAAAGAACCCGAGCCACTCTGCTGGCGGAGTTCCTGTGTGCCTGGTCTGGCAGGTCCCAGTTATTCATGGTGTTGGGACAGATGTTGGGTCCCCCTCACCTCTGATCCTGAGAGAGTTGCAGAGTGCCTGGGAGTGGAGCTTCCTCTGGGTGTTGTGGGACTGGCTGCAGAGCTTGTGCCCAAGGTCCGCTCAGGACACCAGCCCGCTTAGCACTCTTAACTGCCCCATAGACTAGGCCCACTGTAGATGGAAACGGTAGCCAATTTTTAACATGATTGCTTTTCTTCCTCCCCACAGGGGTGTGCCGCTGCTTGCTGGATTAGGAGGTTCACATTTCCTTTCTCCTTGGCTTTCCGAATAGGAAGCACAAGGACAACTACTGTAAGAACCGTAAGAACCATTCAGGGAGAACTCGAGCTCATCAAGTAGGGAGTAGAGAGGCCTCTTGAAGGTGTGTTCTGGGTTATATTTCATATAGAATATACTGATGTGAATATATGCACATGAATTTATCATATGCCTGTAAATACCTGATATTTGACCAGTACCTGGTATCAATTTTGTTGAATATTAAGTATTAAAACATATATTATTTTTACAATATACATTTTAATACAATTATTCTATATATTTAATAATATTTGAAAAATGGAACTGTGCTATCTATACATGTGGCTCAGTTCTTTTAACTCTTGCATAATACTAGGATATAGAAGATTTTATTTGTTCCTCTGCTGCTGAATGTTTGGTGGCTTCTAGCTTCTTAAATTTTTATTTTTGCTATTTACACAGACTGCTCTGGTGAAATATATATATATATATATATATATATATATATATATATGTGTGTGTGTGTGTGTATTGTGTGTGTGTGTAAAAGAATTTCATAGTTATATACCTATTAATGTAAGAGATAGTTTTTAACACCTACTAATGTAAGAGATAGTTTTTAACAGTCTCAATTACATATAGTTCCTATTATATATATGTATATTATATAATTTAGCTATAAACCTTTTGAAGTTGTAAAGTTATAAGTGTACTCCAAACTAGTTCTGGATCTGTGTTAGGAATTACTCAACTTATTAAGAAGGCGAGTGCTGGGTCAGGATCTTCTGCTGGCTCCTCCCATCTGCTGTCACTCACTGGGTACCCAGAGAGGAGGCAGCTATGATTGGCTGGCCCCAAACTTGCAAAAATCAAGATTGAAAATATGGGTGTAGAACATTTTAGTTCACCTCTTACAGAGAGGAGAACTTAAGACAAGGCTGTGCAAAAGAGGCAGAGTCCTCTAGGAATGAGCAGACCACACATCTGTGCAGTAGGTTTCTCCAGGAATAACCAGAGGCCCCAGAATAAATACTTCAAGAATTATGCAAAGACACCGGACAGCTCCGTTCTTTTCTGAAGAGGAAGATGAAGTGGGAAGAATGGGGTAGGACATTCTCCACAGGTCCTTACAACTCAACAATCATGCCTTTGGATTAGAAGCATCCAAAAGCAAGTCTTCTACTCTAATACTTTATCTTGTACTGCCACGCCCACTCGTCTACTCCAGTAATGTCTGCAATATCAGGGGTAAAAAGCCTGATTGCAGACAAGAGGCATTATGACTTCAAAGGGAGTTTTTGCCTCCTGGGTATTCAGTCAGTCGCTGGCATCTCCTAACTCAGATGTGTTTCAGATTAGTCTTTCCATTTGTCAACATGCCTCTTATTCAGGCATAAAGGTGCCCCAAGAAATGTTTCTTAAATGGCTAAAAACGGGCTTTGTTCCCTAGCCAGCACAGTGTTCCAATACATCCTAATTTATTTCCAAGCTGTCCTAAGCTTGGAATTTTTCACAAGGAATCTGCCTTATCAGATAGGATGTCTTCAGAGTTAGCAACAGAGGTCACGCACATAGTTAGAATTCTCAGGGCAGTCCTATAGAAGTCAGAACTGTTTTACATAACAGAGAGTAATGGAAGGGCTTTCCTCACTTAAGGGCATTTTCAGGACCTGCTAGTTTGGAATTTCCTGGTGCTTGCCTCCAGCAGACTCAGAGAATTAGCATGGGATTACCAAAATAGCCCCAGTGGGGAGGACACTACTGCTCTTCCCCTTCACACCTAGATACCTGATCTTACTGACCTTGATGTGACCATCACCTGCCTACGTGACTTTTGTCATCTGCTCTGTTTTCTGTATACCATTTAGGCCTGGTTTTCACTTTGTGCACGGAACTTAGATAGACTAGGACTTAGACTTAGATTCATTCATTCAGATTCGAGATTTGAGCCTCTAACCCTCCTGCAGCCCCTCCTTCCCCTGGACTCTGGCTGGGTGGCATGGGCCTGAGCGTGCTTGGAGCCCGGGGGTGCTACACCAGTCCAGAGGAGATGGCTGCTGTTTTAGAGTCAGGGTGTTTTAGATGGCCTCAGATGTACCTCAACTGCTGAGCTGCCAGATTTTTCATTTCTCTCTTGTAATGACTGTAAAAGTCTGATGCCATTTTTAAGAAATACACTCAGACTCAGCAATTCCTTGTGTTGACTCTGTCTGTCACTCTCCGAATTTTTTGCCCACCTGACCAGAACTCTCATCCTGCAGAACAAAAGGTCCTGTAAGATTAAGTTTTCAAACTGTACTGTGGAAATTTAACCATTAGTTAAACTCAGTGGGAGACCAGCTCCCAGAACCTAGAAACAATGGGAGACCAGCAGTTCCCAGGACCCAGAAACAAGGGAACCAAGACGACCTGGCCGAGAACCCAGAAACAACCTGGCCCAAAACAATTGCCAGGTGGCTAGCCCGCCCCTGGACCCTAGCACGAGCCAGCACCAATCAGAAACCACCCTGTACTTTCCTTTGCCTCAGTCTCCCCTCTTCCCCAGCAACTGTGTAGGTATAAAAACCTGTTTAAATTTTTGCTTGGGGCCAGACTCCTCTACCCCTGCGAGGGATATGAGTCTCGCCCCAGCTAGCTGGAATAAAAAGCCTCTTGCAGGTTGCATCAAGTCCATGTCTTGGTGGTGTGTGGGGTCGTCGCTCCCGGGATTTGAGTGTGGGGGTCCCTCCGGGTATCTCACAGTCCCCGCAACGAACCCAGTCCGTGGCATTGTACCTTCTGCTGGGGGTCCATTCTGGTCCAGAGAACAGGGTAGCTGTGCTTATTAACTGAACCAAAGAAGCCAGCTTCACTATCTTTGTGATGTTTACAGTGCTTCTTTTCTTAACTTTTTTGGTCAGTATTATTATTGTTACAAGCATTCTGGGGCTGATATTAATATACAATTTAAAAAGTCTCATAAAAGCAAGTTGTAAAAACCTACAGGAGTTTAAAGAAGCCTCAAATAGGAAAAATCTAGATGAGGATTGAGTGTACCCTGACACCGATGGACTGACTCAGTGTGCTGGTTAATGCCACAAAACAGCAAGACGGCCAGGTGCTGGAGATGTCCCATTCTAATATCCTACCTCTATCTAAGGAGGAATACCTGCCACAGAAAGGACTGGCTTAGGCAAGAGCTGAGTTAATTCTTCATCTTCAGTTTCCATCATAGACCTCACAAATGCTCTGTGATGCACAGAAAATCCACTGAACACAGGACATCTAGGCCACAGCCGTAGCTCCATGTATAAATTTTCTTTAATGTCCCAAGTTAGCAGCATCATCTAAATCTTCTTGGTGTGGAAATCAAGGATCAGAGAGTTTAAGTGATTAGCCTGAGTCATACAGCTGGAGCCAGTCCCTAGATCTGGCTCAGGTTTGAAGCTTTCTCTTGTACTGTGTGATCTTACCGCTAGGCCCAGTGGATTGAATTCCCTGGCAATGTATCTGCTGTGTGCTCCCATGTTGCTCCAAACTGTTAAAAGCATCTCCTACCCAGGGCAGCCTCGAGCATCTTCCCCACCACATCTCTCTCTCTTAACATTTGCCCACGGAAGCCCAGTGGTCTTATCTGGACAGCTCACTTAACCAGCAGGTGTCTTATATCTTAAGCTATGCACTAGGGAAACAAACACAAGTGAGACTCAGTTTTTAAGCCTAGAGATGCTAGAGATGTTTTTAAGCTCAATGCTTCCAATATTTTTTGACTTTTTAATAGGACCTGGAAGCCCTAGGCAAGTGTGCTCTAACCACGAGGCTATATTTCTAGCCCCGTTTTAACTCTTGATTTTGAGTCAGGGTCTCACCAAATTGCCCGAGGTGGTGTTCACCTCATGCTGTAGTCCACACTGACCTTGAAATTATGATCATGTTTGGCCTTCTGAAAAGCTGAGGTTTTAGTTGTGAGCTACCACATTTAGTTAGGTATTTTTTAAATACCAGTAGTCACCCAAGATTGACATTCCCTCCCAGGGCACTTTCTGCAACGTCACAGCCACAACAATGCTCACAGATGCCAAATTCAAATAGCAGAAGGAATGCCAGGAAGGAGAGAGGGAGGGGGGGGGAAGGGGAAGAGAGAAGGGGAGGGATGGAGAGAGGGGAGAAGGGGATGGAGAGGGAGAGGGAGAGGGAGGAGAGGGGGGGAAAGGGGATGGAGCGGGTAAAGGAGAAGGAGGAGTAAAGGGGGGAGGGAGAGCGAGCGAGCACACTGAAGGATAATGGAGAGCAGAAACAGAAGGAGACCAGGACCTAAACTCCAGTGTCTGTCCTCTTGCTCCGAATGCTAGTTTGGGCCGTCTTGTCCAGCGGTGAGATGAAGCCATTCACTGCTGGCTTCACTGTGCTCAGCCTGCAGGCAGGCCTGTCAGCCTCATAGCAATGGCGCGGCTTCTCTCTTGCTGTCTCTCTATTGCTTCAGAGCCTGAATACTTCTGATGATCTCTAATGAACCTGGCTGACAGAACCTCATGAATTCTCTGAAACTCAAGCTCTGCCCAGGAAAGTGAGCCAATGCTTGAAGACTTTAGGCCCACTCACTCCGCTGGACTATTCCCTTGAAGTCCCCATTTGTGCCCCTTGAACGCATTAATAATTCCTATGAGCCAGAGGGGAACGCTGGGATTCTTAAAGGCCAGATTGTGTTTACACTTCACTAGTAACCACTACGCAAGGGTCATGATTATTAAGTCATCTGCACAAAGCTAGAAGCAGGAATAAAAACAAACTAGGAGTGAGTCATATCCTTGCTCTCTGTAATGGCAGCTTTAATTTGGTTATACAAATGGAAAGGGCTAGAAGGCAAGGGGTGAAGGGAGCGATGTGGCTCCAGTCTGATGACACGATCACCATGGAGCAAGAAATTGCTGTGCGTGTGTGTGTGTGTGTGTGTGTGTGTGTGTGTGTGTGCGCGCGCGCGCGCGCGCGTGTGTGCACGCATGTGTGTGCACTCGTGCGTGTGTGTGTGTGTGTGTGTGTGTGCGTGTGTGTGCGTGTGTGCACGCATGTGTGTGCACTCATGCGTGTGTGTGTGTGTGTGTGTGTGTGTGTGTGTGTGTGTGTGAGTGTAGACCAGAGGCTGATGCTACTGTTTTAGCTAACCTGGCTGGCCAAAGATCCCCAAGATGCTCCTGTGGCCAGTTTTTATCAGGTACTGAGGACTGAACCCAGTTCTTCATGCTTGAGCTAGCACATCACGGACTGGGCCCTATGTCCAGCCCTGCTGTTCATTGCTCTATATAATGATCATGGCAGGCAAGCCCATTTCCAATTAACACATGGCATGACTTCTTTTGCGGCAATGTGACAGTTTTAGGCTTGTACACAATTGCTCCATGTTTTCTCATTAGTCTCGGGCACGGAAGGAGCCTGTAAACACACTGCCTGAAAGTGAAGCGTGTCTCCTAAGCTGCATGTGTCAAACACTGTATCTGGTTCTGCAGCAGACCAGAAGCAGAGACTATCTGTCCCTACGGGGGTTACTCACCCAGAGCTTGGCATCATACCCATAACTAGGTAAATACTGTGCTTCTTCTATGCCCCGGGCACAGGTCAGACTGACCCGAAAGGCCCTTGAATTAATCTCATATATGCAGATTTGCCATATTCTTTCTTACCAATCAGTACAGTTTTGAGCCCACAGAAACCAGGCCCTTCAGGGATCCTCATAATTTCTAAGTGTAAACGAATGGTCGTTCCATGGGAAGAGGTCCCTACGTAAACAAACCTGAATCTTCAAATCAGCTGACTTCAAGGTCACATGCTGCTCTCCTTTAGACCTTTACTCACAGTATCACCCTGAGTGACTTCAACCAAGAGAGCCAAAGTCTCCAAATCACGTAGGAGCGTGAGGGATTTAGGAGAATTGCAGGCAGAAGAATGAAGGGAAGTGGGGAAGGAAGGAGAAATGGGTCTCCGAGGGAGGACTCTGTTGCTTCTTCATCCTCCTGTACTGGTTACTTTTCTATTGCTGTGATAAAATGCCATGATCAAAAACAACCTAGGAAATAAGGGTTGATTCTGGCTCATGGTTCTAGAGGGGAAACAGCCATCAGGGCAGGGAAGTACGGCAACAGACAGGTGCAAGAAGTCAGATGGAAAGCAGAGAGACAGAGCAGGGAGAGAAAGGAGGCACCCCCCCCCCCAAGCCCACCCCAGTGAGGCTCCGCCTCCTCTCCCCAAACAGTTCCCCCAACTGAAGACAAAGTGTTCAAACACATGAGCCTATGGGGGTGTTTCTCATGCCCTGTGCCAGAGTCCTGTGTGATCATGGGTCCAGCTGCATTCTTTCGGTAAGATCCCCAGCAGTGAACTGCAACAGCAGAAACGGGTCCGTGGACAGATTCCACGGAGTCTGTGCACTGACAGGATGCATATTTTAATAATAGTCTTTATAAATATTTTTTGCTTGTTTTATTAACACTTTCACATAATATATTTTGATGTTTTCCCCCGGCCCTCATTCCTCAGGTCCTCTTCACTACCCTACCCACCCAACTTAAGGACCTAAAACAAAGCAAAGCTGGGCACAGTAATGTGCACCTGTAACTCCAGCATTCGGGAGGCTGAGGCAGGAGAACTGCGGTGAGTTTGATGCTATCCTGGACCACACAGTGAGTTCTAGACTAGCCTGGACTACAGTGTGAACTCTTATCTCAACAGTGAAAGCAAACCAATCCTGAGTGAGTCTGTGTGCCTGTCAGTCCAGTTTTCTAAGTGAGTCTGTGTGCCTGTCAGTCCAGTTTACTAAGTGAGTCTGTGGTGCCCGTCAGTCCAGTTTACTAATCGCCCGAGGGCCAAGCAGAGGAAGCAGGCCAGGTTCTACCGTAGAGCTCCTTTAAGTCTGTCGTTTTCACTTTGCCCCAACAGGAGGGTGGGTCCCAAACCTTCTCCGAGTTGGCCCAGTGAAATGGTACCTAGGGTCTCCAAAACGAGGACAATGTCTTAAAGTCTCAGGATCTTACTTAAGAAGCAAATGCTGTGTTCACTGCAGGGAGCTGTAGCTTGGGACAATAGGGGCCTAACAGAAGGGAGGAGTCCACCATCGGCAAAAGAGTTCCACGTTAAATTCACATTCTCTCCCTCTCCCTCTTTCTCTCTCTGTGTGTGCGCCTGCTGTGGTGTGAATATATGCATGCTGGTGTATGTATGTATGTATGTATGTATGTATGTATGTATGTATGTATGTGAGTGGAATATGTAGAAGCCAGAGGTTCTTGCTCATTCTGAGATGGGTCTCACTGAACCCAGAGCTCATTGCAGTCAGAGCTAGACTGGCTGACTGGTGAGCTCCTACAATGAGTGTTGTTGACTGTAGGTGTGCTCTGTCATGCTTGGCTTTTTATATGGGGTCTGGGGATCTGAACTCAGGGCCTCACACTTACTCCACCCTGCCCCAAGAAACTTAGTTTAAAATGAACTCATGGGATAGGGATAGTAATGTTTGTGCGTAAGTGTGTAATGTCACAAGGAACCTATTACTCTGAAGACTGATTTTAAAAGAACTGAAGATAAACCTTCAAATAAGCCTCCCAATGCGTGGGAATTGGGATGTTACAGAGAAATATAAAATAAATGAAGCCAAGGGTTAAGGTAATGGGGCAGGGATTTAAAAGCGGAAGCTCGCAGATGCTGATTCAGCGTGTTAAGTGTACTGGGAGGGGGGACACTAGTAAGTTCTTTGAAGACCATGTTCCTAACTGAGTATAAAGTTCAGCTGGAGTCCTGATGAGCCGAACTGCCCCAGTTTCGAGCAGACCAGGTACACATGGTGAGTTTTCCTGTACAGACAAACTGGCAGGCCTCGGGCTGGCACCCTGGGTGTGCTTTTACACCTGTTTTCAGGAGTGGAAGTTCTTATTTGGTATCCAGAGAGGAGGACAGAGGGGTAAATTTCAACCCACGCCCCACACAATCTAGGAGATGCAATGAATGAGTCAAGGGAAGCCAGGCTTTACCCACACGGCTGGCTTTGTAAAATTTAGGGTGAGAAAAGGAGTTCTTGGACATTTCTGGAAAACTTTCACCAGCTCAAAACCTCTCAGCATGACCCTTAGCGCAAGGCTCCGGGTGAAAATGGATTGAATAAACTCTAAAAACAAAATGTCCAAAGATGACTTAAGCTGTGCTTATAGTTGTCTTCACACTTGTATTGACCAAAGAAATACTTAGCAATGTTTTAAAAGTCCCAGGAAAATGACATGGAATGACTCGACCTACGTTTTGGCTATAGAATGATAGCGAGGATCTCACTGAGCCAAACACAGTGGAACACTGAGAAGGGGTGTTTTGAGTTTGGATGCTTTATGTTTCAGAACAGCACATGCAAAGGGATGCATTTTAGAGAAGAGGGGAGGACCAGAAAAGACATGGTCCACAGGGCAGGGCATCATCTGTAGAAACCAAAGGGATGCACAGTGGACGGAATAACAGCTTTCTTTTACATATACGTAGGGTTGGGCTTGGGGCACCGCACAGAAGCAGGACACTTGCCCAGCAGGCACCGAGTATGAGGCTCTGAGTTTGGTTATCAGTGGGAGCGTTGTTCATGTGGAATTTAAAGTCCTCCTGGTCTAGGGAAGGCTCTACCCTACACGTGGTCGATTCAGAAGCGGTGTTTTTGTTTTCTCCTAGGACATCATGCTTTCTCCTAGGTGCTTTAGACAGGAGCAGCAAGTAAGGGAGGCAGAGTCCAGTCACACGAATTTGCTGAGAAGGGACGAGATCAGCTTAATGCCTTGCCAGAGTTCATAAATGTTTGAAAAAACATAACTTAAAAGGTTTCAGTTTTTCCAGTCTACCCTGAACTACTAGGCAAAATTTTTAATTACCAAAAAAAAAAAAAAAAAAAAAAAAAAAACCCAAACCAAACCAAACCTGGGCATATACCCACAAGACACTCCATCATGTAATAAGGACACATGCTCCACCATGTTCATAGCAGCCTTATTTATAATAGCCAGAAACTGGAAACAACCCAAATGTCCCTCAACAGAGGAATGGATACAGAAAGTGTGGTACATCTACACAATGGAGTACTACTCAGCTATTAAAAACAATGAATTTATGAAATTCTTAGGGAAATGGATGGATCTGGAGAGTATCATCCTGAGTGAGGTAACCCAATCACAAAAGATCACACATGGTATGCATTCTCTGATAAGTGGTTATTAGCCCAGACTTCTGGGCTAATAACCA
>JADRCD010197248.1:0-13867 GCA_019843815.1 Montemys delectorum | reverse complement strand
GCTTGAGCAAATATAAGGCCCTATGTCTACTAGCACTGTCCCCACTGCGTGCTAAACGAGGCTCCTTTAGTTAAGACCATCATGGCCTGACTGTTCCTCTGCCAACAAGGGAAATCTTATACCAGGGATGTTGAGTGCCCCAGGAATGGTACCAGCTGCTGCCTCCTCCCGGGAGCGAACGTCGAAGAGCCTGGCGCTGCCTGAGGCTAGGAGTGAACGGAGTTCAGAGAAGGAGACTGTAGGCACTGGGGAAAAGGACACGGGAGACTTGAGGGCTGGCGGACCACAAGATACTTGTAGCCTCTGCACCCCAATCCCTGGCGGCAACTTCCCAGCCCAGTAGAGCTGTTTGAGAACTGCAGCCACATCCCACGCTCCTCTCCACACACAGGCCTACCCAGGGGACCAGCATCCGCCTCACCCTCACATCCCCGGGGTTCTCAGGTACCTCCAGACATGGTTCCAGCAGCAGCACTTGTGTGACTGTGACGCAAAACCGCAACCCGAAGCATCTCCCTCTCCCTCCCAGCGCCCAACCAGAGACCGGAACCGGAAGCAAGGGCATGGCCCCGAGAGTACACACACACACACACACACACACACACACACACACACACACACATACACACTCTGATAGCACCAGTCGGTGATACCTGGAACACTCGCTCACAGTGGAAACCTTTAGACTGCCTAGGTTAGGCCGGAAATTTCACCTAGGTTTGGCACAGGTACCAGGACTCTGGGTAATGAGTATAGGAACAGAAGCACCCCACTCAAGGTTGACCCAGCCCTTACCGGTCAAAGAGTAATATACGCTCTCCCTTCCCCCAGGGCCCCACAAAAGGAGGAAGACAGACAACTGTGGCTCTAAACAATTTTATCTTTTTAAAAAAAAAAAGTAAAGAAATAAAAAGAACCATCCCCAGAACAGGGAAGGCTCTCAGTGAACCCGCCCCTGCCTATAGTTCCCCTGGCTCCACAGCCTTCTGTAGAGGCCTCAGCTGCTCACTGGCCCCTCTACTGTTCCTGGGATAGCAGCCAGCTAGCATCCTTTCCCACCTCTTGAGTAAGCCTGCTCCCCAGAGTACTCAGGTACGGTACGTATCTTAGCTTCTGCTCCAGAGAAAGGAAGAACAACAAGTGGAAGTAGTAGGCCACGGACCCTCTCCCAGGTACTCTAAGCAAGCACAGGGCAAGCCCAGATTCAGTGTGTCCAGCGTCCACCAAGGGATAGCACATGCAATGTGCTGAAGGAGCACCAGGCCCGTGGATGCACGGTGGGAGCAGGCAAGGCTGTCGGTGCACTTCCACACTGTTTCACACCACTACTCACTGCAGACTGCCACGCCACAGGGCCTCAGTTCAAAAACACACTTGCCAAACTCCCCCCGAGTCCTATGCCAGAAGTAGGCAGTGAAGGAGAGGGCCATGGATTAGCCTGTTGCTCCTGGGCTATCTGCAGTTCTCGGCCCAAAGCCCTTGAGTCCCCAGAGTTAGTTGCTGTCATTCTTGATGACGACCTCTAATCCATGGTGCCGTAACTGAGCTCGTAGTAGCAGGTTCTTGTTTTTAAGATCTTCCACCTGCACAGAAAGGAGGCAGTAACAGAAATGATTAGGAAAAAAAATATTGACACTGCTAAGCCAAGAACTCAGCCCCACAGCCATGGCTCAGAAGGACAATGGGAATGTTTTCCATGGAATCCAAACTGTATCAGTGGCTACAGGGCTGCCAAGGGGGCCGCCTTGGAGTTACTCTGACCTGTTGCCGGAGCACATCATTGTCCAGCTGCAACTGATCTAACCCCTGCAGCTCTTCGGACAACCGGTGGTTGCTCTGCCGCAGCTCCTGAATATAATCACAGGCTTTGGACAGGATTCCACCTTTACTCTGGCCAGACTTGGTGCTCTCCATAGAGCAGTCTGGGATGATTTTGGACAGCTGTACAATCCAGTTGTTGATCTTGTCCCGGCGTCGGCGCTCCACTGTGGGGGCAAAGCGAAGGACAGAGTGACTCGCCAGCCTTCCCCTCCTCACGCTGCAGTTCCCGTATCTACTTTAGGCTGTTCCTGGCTTCACACCTGGATGCCACCTACCTTCGTTATGTTGAGCCCTCCGCTTCTCATCTCGAGTTGTCCTGGGAGCCTCTGACTTCCTGATAACAGAGTCCAGAGTGGCCGGACCAAGGGAAAAGCAAAGAAGCAAACAAAACCAAGACCAGTGTTTAGGGTGAGGAATTACATAAGACTTGGCAGGCACTGAAACCACTCGTAACAACAGACACGGTCACTCACGGGGAGTAAGGGTGGGTCCTGGGGGCAATAGATCGCTGGCTCCCACCCTGCAACACTTCTTGTGGTGACATCATCACAAAGAACTGACCTGTGAAGATATGAGGTAGGTTTTATCAGGACTCGGGCCTAGGAACCTCAGCTAGACCTTGGAACCCTTTTGAGAACATACTCCTACCAGTTTGTAAAGGAGCCCAAACTCACCATGTAGTCTGATCTTAATAATTACAAAAAGTCATGCGCTAAAGCCCGGAGCCCCCAGCCACACTCCCCAGCCACGCCCCTCAGGCTACCATCCTTGGGCAACATCCCACCTGTGCTGGGTGGGGTTGCCTGCCCCAGTAGTGCCTCTGAGCCCTGGGTGGTAACAACAGCTGTTGTACTCCCAGATGTGGTACCCCCTGACCCATCTCCCACTGCAGTGCTGGGGAAGTAGGTATAATGGGTCTCGGCAGCTGCTCCCTCCGCATCAACCGCATCGTCACTGGTGAAAGCTCCCTGGATCACTGCCTGAGGAGGGAAAGGTGATCGGAGGCCAGTCAGTCCGGGACTCATTCCCACTCTATCACCCTCAAGGTTCTATCTATCCCTTAGCAGAAGGATGGAGAAACAGAGAAAGCCACATGGCCAAAGAGAGCTATGAATGCAACCCAACACACAACTAAAGTTACTTAAATGTGAAGTTTTTTTTTTAATTCAAGTGTGTGTATTTAAGATATATTTTTATGTGTATGAGTATTTTTCTTTTCTTTTCAAAGATTTATTTATTTTATATATGTGAGTACACTGCAGTTGTCTTCAAACACACCAGAAGAGACAGCTGTGAGCCACCATGTGGTTGCTGGAAACCGAACTCAGGACCTCTGGAAGAGCAGTCAGTGCTCTTAACCACTGCGCCATCTCCCCAGCCTGAGTATTTTTCTTGAATGCATGTATATGTCCCCCCCCCCCCCCGTGTGTGTGTGTGTGTGTGTGTGTGTGTGTGTGTGTGTGTGTGCGCGCGCGCGCGCGCTGCTCCTTTGGAGGTCAAAGAAGGGCATTTCGATCCCCAGAAACCAGATGGTTACGAGCCACTGCACAGTTATTAGGAACTGAACTCGGGTCCTCTGTAAGAGCATGAAGTACTCTTTTTTAAGTGCTGAGCCACCTTTCCAGCTCCATGTGAGGCATGATCTTTGTAGATGATAGGGTAATGTCTCAATGACAAAAGGTTGAACACATCTGGACCTGGTATTCTGGGCTAAAGTGGCCTGAGATGCACCGCACTGCCCTGAATTCCACCCCTCCTTCCTGTTGGCTCCCTAGTTATTGCTAGAAACTCTCTACTCCTCTCAGAGTGTCTCCCCCAGTACCTGGGTCATAGACTGAGTGGCAGGGTAGCCACTGATGGCACCAGAGCCCTCTGTCTGGCCGTCCAGCTGCCCCTCAGACACCTGGATCACCCTGTACATCACCTAGAAGCAGGGAAGAGGGGGAAGAGAAGATTAAGGCCCTCTGAGAATCACAGGCCCTCTCAGAACAGCCTCTTGAGTTTGTATATGTAAAGTCCCAGGAGTCTTTCAGAGACTGACTCAGCAACTGTCCCATTCCCTCCCCCCTCAGAGGCTTTAGCATACCCAGCCCCACACCAATCTTTAAGCTTTCAAATTACCCCAATACTATACAACTCCATTTCCTTCTCCAAGCCACAGCTCCCCAAAGCACATCCATGCCCCTCCCTTAAGCCCAACCCCAGGCGACATCTGCAGCCACCTGGCCCCCTCCCTTACCTGGCCCCCATTCTCAGTTCGGAAGACGTACTTGACGTTGGGGTCGGGGAAAGTGGCAGCTGACTGGATGCTGGCGATAGCTACACTAGTTGGGTCCTCTCCAGTAGCCACTGCACCTAAATTAAGAGGCAAAGAAAGACCTAGAAGTTAACTGCCTTTCTCTCTGTTCTACTTGCACGGCATTTAAAAGGCACATGGTATGTACAAGATGGACCGTCATCTGAAGAGAGGGGGGGATCGAGGACGAGCTCGTAAGTCTTGACTTTCAACATTCACCTTCCTGAATCTGCACTGTCCCCTCTTCGGTTTCAGCTGTTTTCTGCTGCCTATTTGTGGTGAAACAAACAAACAAACAAACAAAAAAAACAAGAAACAAATGAAGATGTGAGGCATTCACTGACCTAGTAACATGGTTCCCAAACTCACTGACACCCATAACAAATGTTAGGCTAGGTTAGACCATGACAGTATCACTGCTGGCTCATGGTGGCACATTCCTTTAATCTAGACAGGTAGGTGGATTTCTGTGAGTTTGAGGCCAGCCTGGTCAACATAGGAGTTCCAGGGCAGCTGGGACTACATAGCCAGGACTATGTAGAAATTATTTTGTCTCAAAAACAAAAAACAAAAACAAAATAAGCCAAAAACCTAGTAACTAAGTATTTGCCATATACACAGACACCAGGCTAGAAGCATTTTTTTTTTTTTTTTTTTGCTGGTTGGTTGGTTTTGTTTTGTTTTTCAAGAAAGGGTTTTCGGCGTAGCCCTGGCTAACCTTGAACTCAAGAGATAAGACTGCAGAGATTAAAGGCGTGCACCACCACCGCCCAGCACATAATAGCGCATGAGTAAGGTTTATAGATATTGAAACTAAGTCACATAGCTGGTAAGTATTGGAGTTGGGAAACTGATCCCAGGTCTTCCCAAATCTAATGCTCTTAGTCATTCTGCATTCTCCAAGGCCATCCCTCTCTTCCCAGACACTCCTCTTCACTTACCCCTTCATCTCTCTGTGAGGGGGCGCATCCGAGGCACTGGTCTTTTCTCAGAGGGCTTCGTATCTCCTGACTCAGAGGCCTGAATGCTAAATCCTGGTGGAAACCATAGAGTTTACAGTGAGGCTAGGCAACTTAACAGCTTTCCAAGTTCTAGAACCTAGGCTCCAAGAAGACACAGACAGGAAAATAAGCCAATCATCTGCAAAGGACAGTCAACTCCCCCAATTCTGATGGCAAGGGCTGGCCTACAGTGACCGAAAAAGCAATTCTACATGAGACATGATGGCTCACTCCTGGAATCCTAACACTCAGGGGAAATAGACAGGAATGGTGCAAGTTTGAGGCAGAAAAAGAACCAGGTGTGCTTGCCCATGCCTGTAATACCAATACTTAGGTAGAGGAAAAAGAATTAGGGGTTCAAAGCCATCCTGGGGTGCAAAGCTAGTATCACACTAGGCTGGGCTACAAGAACTTGTCCCAAAATAAAATAAGATAAAATAAAACTGGGAGCTGGCTCAAATAGCACTTGGAATGAAAGCCTAACACCCGAGTCCTAAAGCCTACAGGAGAAAGGGATGCAGTAGTCGGAGCATGTGTGATCACAAGGCACCTGACGGACAGCTGGAGCTAAGACAATCTCCAGAAGTGGGGTGCCAACTAAAGCCACGAAGAGTCCCTGTCTCCAGCAACGTGGATAGACAACAACTGACTCCCTAAGGCTCTTTCCTGACCAAAAGAAAGGCAGTTAAGATCACTCGAAAAGCAAGCAGGGTGCGGTGGCAATGCCTAATTCCAGCACGTGGGAGACAGAGGCAAGTGGGTCTCTGAGTTCAAGGCCAGCCTGGGCTACATAGTTCTAGGATGGCCAGGGCAACACAGAAAACCCAAATCTCAAAACAAAACAAAACAAACAAAAAACACCTCAGTCCCCACCCCCGAGGGAAAAACTAACTTGTGAAAGCGTCCATCACAGGTGCCCAGCCCACCACGTGCATGTGTGTGCACATACACACCATAACTTTTCTCTCTTTCTTCCTTCCTTTCTGAGACAGGGTTTTTCTTGTAGCCCTGGCAGTCCTGGAACTACACTCTGTAGACCAGGCTGGCCTCTGAACTCAGAGATCCTGCCTGCTTCTGCCCACCTAGTGCTAGGATTTAAGGCCTGGGTCGCCACCACCCAGCTGCTCCTCCATTTTCATCCCAGTCCCCATCCTGGTGGGGAGGAGATAATTATCCTGGAATACTGAGAAACAATGTCGCAGGGTGCGTTCCTGAAGCTATGATGGACTACTACCAAAGCTATCATACTCTATGATAGCAGCTTCATAGAAAACGTTAAAGGTAAAGTTTAGACCACCGCTATCAGAACTAGTAGCCAACACCCACCACACTCCCTGATTCTCCTTCCAGCTTCTCAAATACAAACTGGACAAAAAGAAATTCGAAGCTGGGAGGAGGCAGTGCCAGCCTTTGATCCCAACACTTGGAAGGCAGAGGCAGGCAGATCTCTGAGTTCAAGGCCAGCCTGGTCTACAGAGTAAGAGTTCCAGGCCAGCCGGATCTACAGAGTGAGTTCCAGGACATCCAGGGCTACACAGAGAAATCCTGTCGTTCCCCTCCCCCAAACAAAACAAAACAAGACAGACATTCTATTCCTCAACAGGTGCACATAGTCCCAGCACTCAGGGGGCAGAGGCTGGCGGATCTCTATGAATTCAATGCCAGCCTGGTCTACAGAGTGTGTTCTAGGACAGCCAAGGCTATGTATAGAGAGATCCTTTCTTAGAGAGATCTAAGAAAGGAGAAATTGAAACCTTTTTTGCCATTGGGAAACCATCATTAAGCATAAAGCCCAGGCTTGGCTCTTGGGCACCATTCTGCTGTCAGGGCTCTTGTTTTGGGAGAGTCCAGATTTACAGCATCTGTTACAAACACCAGTGCCCAAGTGCATCATATTCAAGGCTTCTTTATTTTATTCAGCAAGGCTTCCTGTAGAGCAACACAGTTGCTAAAATGTTGCCATGACAACTCCAAATCAACTAAGCCTCAGGAGGAGGGGGGAAAAAGAAAACCTCCAGGCTCAGGGTTCTGAAGGAGAAAAGACAATGGGGGAGGAATCCATCTACAATGTTCCTGCCTTAGGACTTTTGACAACCCGCCAGAGGACGAGAAAAACAAAGAACTGTACAGACAGATGCCACCAGAAAGAAACAGCTGCATACTAAAAAGCAATATAATAATCTCAACAAGAAAGGGCAATTTTTAAAAAATGCTCTACCGTAAGATCCTCTAAACCTTTCCAATCAAAGAAAATCTTAGTTTAACGGATAATACGCCTTGGAAAGACCGTGTGCAAAGAAACCGGTAACAACAACAATAACAACAAAAGGGAACTGAAAGTGAAACTGTCCGTACAAAGTTAAGGCTGTAAAGGGAGGCAGCATCCGAGTTTACAGACCACCTAGGGTCTCCATCCTCCAACCGGAGGAGGAAGAGGCGCCCTCCGAAGCTTGTGGCACGGCCTGCGGGAGGAGGCAATGAAAGAGAGAGCAAGGCGCTGGAGGCAACTGTATAGCCCACAGCTGTCAGCGCAACTTCTGAGGCTACCCAGAAACGGCGTTAGGCTACTTACTCAAATCTTGGTTGTACATCCGGAAGCATCCTGAGCATTAATAGTATGTGACACGGAAATCAGCATAGGATGTTGTGGTTTGCATACGCTCAAAAGGAGAGCCCACCAAACGCCCTCACCAAGCACAGACGCAAAGGCAGAAATTTAAAAAAACAAAACCAAAAAAACCCAAAAAAACAAAAACCAAAAATAAATAAATAAATAAAAAACACCCACCCACCCACCCAAAAAAAAACCAAAAACAAAAACAAAAAAACCAGATCAAGTTCCCAAAGAATTCAGGCGCCGGGACCTTGCCAGAGAACGAGGCGTCTCCCAGCAGGCCCACCAACTAGGAGGCGCTTGGGGACCCGAGCACCCGCCAGGCGCGAGCCCCGCAGCCCGCGCGGTGACCCCCGCCGGCCCAGCCTCGCTCGCTCGCTCGCTCGCCCGCGCCCCAGCTGCTCCGCCGAGGAGACGGGAAAGGACGCCGGGGACCCGTCCCAGGCCTGCGGCTCGCTGCTGGACGCCGCAGGCGGGTGGGACGTATGCACCCCAGGGCGGGGAGCGAGCTCGGCCCACAAAGCAGGAGATAAAGAGCCAGGCACGGCCCCCTCCCCCAAAACAAAGGCTCCGTGCCCAGGCGTGGCCTTGCCTAAGAAACTTCAGCAAAACCAAAGGTGGCCCGCCTGGCCGATCCACCTGGCCTCCAGACTCCGGCCGGCTCCGACGCACTCACCGGCCCAGGCCGCTGCAGTCGCCAATGTCCCCCGGCAGCGTTCTCGGTCTTTGGATCTAGGTCTCTCCATAGACAGCTGCTCATGCGCAGTCCCAGCCTGCGGCCATCTTGGTGAGGGGCGGAAGTGTGTCCTGGCCCCGCCCCGCCTACTGACGGGCCCCCAGAGCAGCCGCACTTCCGCTCGCTTCGAACTTGATGCAGGCTAGAGCGGACCTGGGGACGTGGGTTGTCACAGGCTCCGAAGGGAAACGGTATCCTTGGAGACCTCGCTAGAGATCCTACTTTTTTCAGCAAGAACCAGGAAAAAAAAAAAAAAGCCGACTAAATTGTACTTCCATCTTTGTGGTAGGCGGAGCCTTTTTTTTTTTTTACTTAGAGTAAAAGGAAGTAGAGGGAGAAATGGCATCCTTAGGCGCCATCTTTCACAAGGGCAATTTGGGACGCCATCTTGGATCAGGGCATTATTTTTTGAGGGGTTTTCAAGTGGACTTTGGGACATTTCTGGGTGTACGTGGATCTGGGTATATCCCTTTATATTAGTGTCAGCAGCACTCCAAAGACCTCATAGCTTCCAGTTTTCCTCAGGTTCATAAATATGTGTGACAACAATTTTGATTACCATTTTCCTCATTCTGGGTATACACGCAGAATGATTTTTGGAATAGTGAAGTATAATAGCTAGAATTCAGATTCTGAAGCCATTCAGATTCTGAACTGACACTTTTTTATTTTTTATTTACTATTTATTATTATTATTATTATTATTATTATTATTATTATTATTTTTGCTCTAGGGTATTTCTATGTAGTCCTGAACTATCCTACATAAACCATGCAGGACTTGAATACACATAGATCTCCACATTCCCAACTGCTAGGATTAAAGATATGCCACCATACCTAGAAACTGCCACTCCTTAGGTCTAAGATCTCTGACAAGCATTTTTATTTCATTACAGCTCAATTTCTTTGTAAAATGGAAATACCAATACCAACTTCACCAAATTAAGTGGATTAAATAAATTCAAGAGCAAAGTTTTTATGCACACAAATCTAGCCCAATTCCTGGCATTAGATGAACATTATGTAAATATAAGTTTCTCTTCCTCATTTTTTGACCACCATGAACCCAGTTCTACTTTCTAGCAGGTTTCCATGACAACTGAGGAGGAATATCTAAATAAGAAAAAACGAGAAATATACATTTTGGCAACATCGAAATGTGATACCTTTCAACCAAAACTTTAATAAGAGGAAGTACATACACTAGTTAAATGTAAAAAAAAAAAAAAAAAATTACAGCGTTTATTATCAAATAGCCACCATTGCTAAATGGGACCTGTACCCTGTGTAGAATCAGTGTGATGACTTCCCTTTTCTCTTTTTCTTTTTAACTGTTATTTACTTATTTATGTATATGAGTACACTGTAGCTGTACTCATACACGTAAGCTAGATGGTTGTGAGCCACCATGTGGTTGCTGGAATTTGAACTCAGGACCTTTGGAAGAATAGTCAGTGCTCCTAACCACTGAGCCATCTCGCCAGTCCCTCTTTTTTCTTTTTTTTTAAAGATTTATTTATTTTACGTATATCAGTACGCCATTCCTCTCTTTAGATACACCAGAGAGAGGGCATCAGATCTCATTCCGGATGGTTGTGAGCCACCATGTGGTTGCTGGGAATTGAACTCAGGACCTCTGAAAGAACAGTCAGTGCTTTTAACCTCTGAGCCCGACATTCCCTTTTCCTAGAATGGGACGAGGATGGTTCTAATGGGAAAAAGAAAGATCAGAGAGATCTGTACAGGACCTCTTCTGCAGAATAATTGAAGGTAGAGGATGCCACCCATTTCCTTCGACAAACACCAAGGACTTTGGTTTTTCGAGACAGGGTTTCTCTGTGTAGCCCTGGCTGTCCTGGAACTCACACTGTAGACTAGGCTGGCCTCGAACTCAGAAATCCACCTGCCTCTGCCTCCCAAGTGCTGGGATTAGAGGCGTGCGCCACCACCGCCCGGCTACCACTGAGGACTTTAAAGAGCTTCCTGGATGTTTCTCTTATTCTGAAACTAAAGAGGGTCAAGAGATAGTCAAAGATCTGGGAACAAAGCAGAGGGGAGCTATTGTATACCTGGTCAGCCTGTGTATCCACATCTACTGTAGGCTTCTGTCTGAAGAGAAGTTCACAGCCTAAGAAAAGGGCAGGAGTTCGGCTGGAATTCCCCGCCTCTGTATTTAAATTTAAGAAGGAAAAAAAGAAAAAGCTTCTGCCTACCCTATGTTTTGGTTAACTTCCTGGAGCTAAGGTCTTTCTATATTTCTTAAGACTCTGCTAAGACATAAGTGCTTTGTGTCTAACACAAACTCAAGTAAACCCACCAAGTCAGTCAGTACCTCCCGTGATCAAAACAAGTAGCCGGCGGAGCCAAGCCTATGGAATTAGACATCTCAGCTGCCGAGGCAGCAAGGACACCTAGGCGAGTACTCCGGAGATTGGTGATGATTTCTTGGTCCCTCTTGTCCAATCCTAATCACACTCTTTCATCTTTCCCATGATTAGTCTGTGTTTCAAATGCATATGTCTGGCGCTGAGGGGCCACAAGAGAAACAGCAGGGTGAAGCTGTCTAGGGGGCAGACTAAGCCGACTCCTAGGCCCAGAGCCTTCTGTGCCTTCGGGTGGGACTTCCAGACAGCTAAGGGGCCGGGAAGAATGGGCAGGGATCGTGCTACAAGGAGAGGTTCCCGATCTGAAACTATAATCCCCACCTCCAGTACAGGTCTGGGTCCGCCGAACTCCCTGAGCCTCGGTCCTCTGCCGTTCCCGGGCCAGGGCCACCGCAGCATCAAAAGAAAGACTACCCCCATTCCTCCAAGAAGCCCGAGAACCCCAAGCTTTTTCTCCAGGAGTCCCATCAAGCCTACCAGGCCTTGGACATGGGCTTGCAGGTGCCACGTGGATCTTGCTACACATTGCACTGGGCATCTTGGCAAACTGTGGTTTGGGGGGCACTACAGGAACAGAGCGGACCTGTCGGACCTGAACTAGGGTGGAAGCCAGACGCATGCCCACACCACCAGGTGACCCACAGGGACAAGAATATAGGCCACATGTCTCAGGATTAGGCTGTCCCTCAGCCTCGCTCTCCTCTGGGTCAGGTGGCTGTAGGGAAGCTTGTTCCATCTCAGAGGGCTGTTCGTTGGTTTCTTCTGTACTGTCAACCCTCAGTAACTCGAGACCTGGCCCTTCAGAGAGGGCCCCCTCTTCTAAGTGGTCACCAACGCCTCTCACGCCTTCAGTTTCTACATCTATACTTTTTTGTTCCTTGCTGACACCCCCTTCCTTCCCATCACGACCAGTTTCCGGACTCCTGCTGTCTTCACTGTGTCCTTGGTCTTCTCTTGACTTAGGGTCACTCTTTCGCCTCAGTCCTTTGAGCTCGCCCTTTCTGCCTTTCTCAGCCTCATGTTTGTGGACAGCTTCCCAGCTGTCCTCAAGAACCAAGTATTCCTGGGACACATGCTCTGAATCCATCTCAGATTCTACTGGGGTGTCATCTCCTTTCTCAGCTCCTTCTTTTTTCCCAATCTCTCTCTCCTTCTCATCTTTACCCTGGTCTCCTCTTATTTTGTCCATATCCTTGGTCTCCTCTATGCTTTCAACCTCTTGCCCTTGGGGATTTTCCCCCTTGGCCTCTAGCTCTTCCCTACTCCCTCCTTTAAAACTACTCATCACCTTTTGGCTTCTTTCCGCTTCCCCTCCTTCCTCATCAGCCTTTCCAGCCTTCATCTCAGTCTCTGGAGTTGCCTCTACTTCTTCTCTGTTATCCGATGTGCTTCGGGGCTCAGCCTCCTGGTCCTGCCTGGTTTCCAAGTGGGCCCGTCCTTCTTCATCCTGTGTTGGAGGCTGTTTCCCACACCCTGCTGCCTCTTCTTCCGAACTCCCTATACCTTCCCAGTTGATGGGTCTAGGCCCCAGAAGGGGACTCAAATCATCATAGGCACTCAGGAAGACTTCTTCCCCATAGTCCTCGTCTACATCGGGTGTGGAAACAGCAGAATCAAGGGAACAGCAGTTAGGAGCCAGGACGTACTGCACATCATCCAGAGATAGATCGTCCAGGGGTGGCTCCACAGAGAACTCTTCCACCTATAGGCATAACATTGTGGCTAAGAACCAGGTAGCCCTATCCACTCTCTGGGCTACACACTACTCATATACCCAGCCAATCCCCTCCTTACCTGAGGCCCAACTCTCAGGAGCTCCTCCAGGTAGCCCATCCCAGGGTCCTCCTCCCCGAGGGAGAAGGCTGCTGCTCCTGCTGCTCCCGCTGCTCCTGCGGCTTCCGCCTTGGACACCTCCCTCTCCTCCACTCCCACCCACTCAGGCTCTGAGCTGCTCAGATCCTCTAAGAAGGAGAAGGAGTCCTGCACCTCCTGGGACAAGGAGTCCTCCAGGGCAGGTGTCATGGCTGCGGGGCTCAAGTCATCCAGGGGACCTGGGACTGACCTTGCCTCTGATTTCTCATCTGTTGAAAGAAAGATAGTTCCAGGAATCAAAAAGTCACAGTCAGCCCGACCCTTTCCAATACGGTATCCCTCAATACCATATAACATTGACATGCGAAGGTCCCAACACTCCCAGTATATAATAGATAGTCCACATGGCTCATCCTCTCAGACCAGAATGATTAAGTACTTATATAGCTCTCTTGGTTAATTCTCACTGAAATGGTAAGCATGGTGGGTTGTTTGTGTGTATTTGTTTTTGAGGCAAAATGTTACTACATAGCACTACTTGGACTGATCCTGGCTAGGTAGACCAGGTTGGCCTCAGAATGACAGAGATCAACCTATCTCTGCCTCCTAAGTGTTGAGATTAAACACATGCACCACCATGACCAGCCCTAAGCATTGTGTTTTATATTTTTATAATGATTTTTTTCTGTTTTCCCTGTAGAATAAAATATTACATTGAGAGATGGTTCTGTTCATAAAGTGATGGTATGCAAACATGAGGATCTGAGTTTGACCCCTAGAATTCATGTACAATTAGTCTGGGTATGGTGGTATACTCTTATAATCCCAGCGCTGGACGTAGGTAGGGGATGTAGGTAGGGGATAGGTGGATCCATGCAGTTAGTTGTCCAACCACCCTAGCCTACTTGGCAAGTTCCAGGCCAGTGAAATACTCTGTTGTAAAAAATTTTTAAAAAGCAAAGACTGCATCTGAAGAACAATACCTAAAATTGTCGTCTGGTCTCTCCATTCATGTGCACACATGCACATGCAACTCCCCTCCACAAATACACTCAAAAATTAAGGGAACTGTTACCAAGGATGCTATACCACACCCTTTGTTGGGACATGTCTCTTGTATCAAAGGCCAGTCTCAACCTACAGAACTGGGGCTTGACTTCAAGCTTCCATTGTTCCCATCCCCATCTCCTAAGTGCTGGA
>JADRCD010197245.1:0-40609 GCA_019843815.1 Montemys delectorum | reverse complement strand
GAGCCTCCTGCCTCTACTTCAGAGCTGATTTTACAGGCTTTTGTCCCTACACCCAACTTGTTTTGTGTGTGTTGTTTTGGTTTTGCTTTTAGTTTTTTGAAAACAGAGTCTCACTGTGTATCTCTGGCTGGCTCTAGATCCCAGGCTGGCTCTAGATCCCAGGCTCCTGCTGCCTCCCAAAGGTGAGCCCACCACTCTGGTTTGATTTCATTTTGTAAAGAGAACTGGTTGAAGGTTACTAGATGTCTGGATGGCTGGGTGTGGTCGTTCTTGGCTGTAATCATAACACTCCAAGGCAATGGTAGGCAGGTTTCTGAGTTCCAGGCGAGCCAGAACTACGGGGGGGGGGGGGTGGGGGGGGGGGGAAGAGGGAGGGATGGACACACACACAGAGACAGAGAAAGACAGACACATAGACACAATACACTTATTAAAAATATCATTTTTTTTTTCAGTTCTTTTAGTACCTGTGTAGGATTTCTAGTTTTAGAGATTGACTGACTTAGTCTCTAGGTAAGGCCCCTTCTGCCTCAGTGTCTTGAATGTTGGTGACTGCTGAGGTGAACAGTCACACTTAGTAAAGTTGGTATTTAGTCTTCAGACTAAATACAGTTCCATTAGAATAGGGTGCTGTTAATTGCCAATGCTCTAGTGGAGTTCTTTGCTATCAAGTATGGGCACTTTGGAGTTTGGATTAATTAGTAAAATTATGGATCATATTCCTGGGGTGTAGTTCAGTGATAGAGAGCTTTTTTAGAGTACTCTTAAGTACTAGTTTTCCTTAGTGCAAAAGTAAGAAAGAAAAACTATGGAGAGCTGGGCTAGGTAGAGCAGTGTGCTCCACCTAGGATTTGAGAGACAGAGACAGGTGCATCTCTGAGTTCAAGGTCAGCCTGGTCTACTTAATTCTAGGGCAGTTGGCCCTCTGAAGAGATCCTCCCTCCAAAGAACCCAAACTATAGATAATGAAAAGTGATCTGCACTGTAGTGAAGAAACTCTTGGAGTGTGCCCAAGGTTTGCACAGAAGAGGTGTTAGGCTTCCTTAGGAGCTCAAACTAAAGTTTTAGTTTTTATCCCCCTCCCCTCCACCCTTTGAGACAGGATTACTGAGGCTAGTTTGTCCTGATGCTGTCTCAAGGACATGCATCAGTCACCATGCTTTTAGATAGTTTAGATTGGATAGATTGTTAGAATGCTTCCTTGCTGCTTTGGAGAATTATGAGATCCTGAATTGAAGGAAATGTAATTAATGCTGTCGGTCAAATACTAGATTTTGGTGGATTGCTTCATAAATATCTAGAGTCAGTGAACTAACTGACCCTAGTTAATTTGACAATGAGTGGGTGAATGATTGAATAGTGCCTGGTAGCCTACATATTCCCGGCATGTGTTGAGGCCTTGTGATAGTGCAGGAAGCCAAGGCCAGTATGATTACCAGTTGAAGGACTGCCTGGCAGCTGATATGTACACCACGTTGGCCACTGCCTCTTCCTCCTAAGTGCTTGGACTAGAGAGTGTACCATGCCTGGCCAGAGTTCTTTTGGAGAAAAGTGAGGAACCAGTTTTGCAGGGTATCAAAGAGAGAAGGAATAGTAGGTGCTCAAACAGGAATGGATAGATTCTCCTCTTGGTCGTTCACTCTTTTTTTTTTTTTTTTGGTTTTTCGAGACAGGGTTTCTCTGTGTAGCCCTGGCTGTCCTGAGCTCACTTTGTAGACCAGGCTGGCCTCGAACTCAGAAATCCGCCTGCCTCTGCCTCCCAAGTGCTGGGATTAAAGGCGTGCACCACCACTGCTCGGCTCACTCTTTCTTTTTTAAAAGAAAGCCAAGTATGGCATACAGGTGTAAGAGGTACAGTAGGCTGGTAAAGGGATTTTTCACTAGTACAGGTGAAGAGAGGAAAGATTTGTGACTTAGGTTGTGGGAAATGATTCATATATTAGAGCACTCTTGCAGAGCTTAGTGTAATGAAAAACTGTAGGGGTAATGAAGAGGCTGGAGGTAGATAGCACTTGGCCTGGCGTAAAAGAATGGATAGAGGTATAGGTTAGAATTATAACATAGACTTCAGGAACTAGGTTTATGTTCTCCAGAGTCAAGACATTACTGGATGACTCAGAGAGTTCAAGACAGTCAGGATCGGGCTGGAGAGATGGCTTAGTGGTTAAGAGCACTGACTGCTCTTCTGAAGGTCCCAAGTTCAAATCCTAGCAACCACATGGTAGCTCACAACCTTTCATGAGATCTGACTCCCTCTTCTGGAGTGTCTGAAGACAGCCTACGGTGTACTTAAATTTAATAAATAAATAAATCTTTTTAAAAAAAGACAGCGCCTTTAGTCCCAGCACTTAGGAGGCAGAGGCAGTTGTATTTCTGAGTTCGAGGCCAGCCTGGTCTACAGAGTGAGTTCCAGGACAGCCAGGGCTATACAGAGAAAACCTGTTTTATTGTTTTATACAATGTGAACATTTTTAGGAATGTCTCCATTATAGTTTTTTATATTTTATATATATATATATTTTTTTTTTTTTTTGAACCCTGCCCCCCAAAAAGTTACGATGAAACCTCTTTTTACAAGTAATAAATGCTAATTAAACAACAAAGAATACTTGCTTTAGACCTTGTAGTATAGGATCATAACCTATAAAAATGTAATGGCTTAAAAGATTGTCTTTCTTAGTCTTAAACTGTTCTTTTCTTTTTTAGAAGAAATAATTAAATGATATGCCCTAGAAATGAAATGTTCTTAATTTCCTTTGTCATAAAGTTAATTTGCTGTTTTGTTTTCATTGAAGTTTTTTTTTTTCCCCTTTCTCCTTTTTTTTTTTGGAAAGAGTTTCTGTGTAGACCTGGCTGGCCTCAAACTCAAAGATCACCTGCCTGTGCTGGGATTAAAGGCCTATGCAACCCCCACCTGTTGTCATCTTTTTTTTTTTTTTTTTTAAGACTGCGTGGTTGCCCAGGCTGTCTTTTAAACTTGGCAAATTATCTGAGGACAGCTCAACTGGGTCCTTTAGATTTTGTTTATAGATCTTATTTTAGTGGCAGAAGTGGAAAGTCTGGTGTGAGAATAGGTGTTTTTCAGGTATGCATTAAAAGTGTGCCTTACTGGAAGCATAGGATATATCTGCCTTAGGTGCCAATAGAAAGAACTTCTGTGGTTTTCTTTTTATGGTGGAGGTTGAAAATTTAAGTCTCTTGGACTAAACCCAGTCTGTAGATTGATTTTGTTTTGCTTACATGGTGTTAAAATTGAATGAATTGTTAGCATTTGAAAATAGATATATGTAAATATAGATTTGGGCTGCTCTTGAAAAATTAATTCTAGCAAGCTGGGGGTGTTTGTTTTATAGCAGTGATCTCTTGTGATTGAGACATGTCTTCTCTTGGTTGCCACAGACCTTAACCCTTACCATAGCCTGATGAGTATCCTGCTTATCTGTTTATTGCTGGTATTTTAATTTGCTGTCCCATTCTGCATTTGTGATGCAGGTCTTTGAATGTTCTGTAACTGGGCATGGTGGGCCTGGCTTTGGATCCTGGCAGAAGTACCAGCATGATCAGGAGTTCAGAAAGCCTGGCCTACTAGAGACTTATCATTTTGCTTTCTGCAGCCACCTCTTCACTTCAGAAAAAAAATCCTGGTGCCTTATTTCCTTGATGGCCTTTATTTATTTATTTGGGCTTTATTTACCTTAAATTTTGTTATCTGAAATTTTTCCTTTATTGAAAAAGATTTTTTTCATGCTGTATCTTGATTATAGCCCTTTGAGACAGCGTCTGTCTATACAAAGCCCCGGCTCTCCTAGAGTCCACTTTGTAGAACAGGCTGGCCTGTTCCTAAGTGAGATTCACTTGCCTCCTCCTAAGTGCTGGGATCAAAGGCTGGCCTGATAACATTTTTTAGAAAGTTTTTTTTTTTTTTTTTTTTAAAGAAGGGTCCCCCAGGACAGGGAAATACTTTGTTTTGGAACTGAAGCAGAAGTTTTGGAAGGCAATGCCTTTAAAAAGATAATCATCTGCCCTTGCCTTTTTTAGCTGACTTATGTTCAAAGTCTTCATTTTTGTTTTGCTTTTTTTTTTTTTTTTTTTTTAGCATCTTTGTAGCATCTGAAATGTGGTAACTACAAGCTTTGTTTCAGAAGATAGAAGGCCAAACAAAGGGAAGGGCCAAGTCCAAGAGTTTGGACTCATTGTCTGAGATTTACCAGAGTTTGCCTTCTGTGGTATTGCCTTTAGTTCCAGTGGCTTCTGAAGCTGAGGGTCATGATCAATTTCAAGGCCTATCTGGGTAAATCTGAAGTAAGTCCAAGACTGCCTCAAAAAAAAAAAAAAAAAAAGACAAAACAAACAAAAAAAAACCCCAAAAAACATGAGGGGCTCTGGGATGTAGGGAGCCTACCTAGCATTCAGAGGCTCTACTCAATTTCCAGTATTGCTTAAAAAAACAAAACAAAAACCCAGGTATTAATTGAATTATGTTGTTGCTTTGTTTTGTTTGAGAAAGTTTCTCTCTGTAGCCCTGGCTGTCCTGGCTCTGTAAACCATACCAGGCTGGCCTCAAGTTCAGAGAACCGCCACCCTTCTTAGCTCTGGGGTTAAAGGTGTGAGTCCCTACTACCCAGCTACATTGCTCTTTATTAATATGAGAGAAATGACTGAGCAGGTAAGCTATAAGACTTGGCAACTGCCCAAAGGAAGGGGGTGATGAATGGAAAGGAAAAGCAGTGCTGTTTGTGAGTGACCACATGGAGAAGGGGTGGTTATCTTCTCTGAAACAAAAGTGGGCAAACTCAGAGTGGTAGTAACTCCATAAGTGATGCTGAGAATTTTTTTTTTCCTGGTTGTTCAAAACAGGGTTTTTCTGTGTAGCCCTGGCTGTCCTGGAACTCACTCTGTAGACCAGGCTGGCCTTGAACTCAGAAATCCACCTACCTCTGTCTCCCAAGTGCTGGGATTAAAGGGATGTGCTATTACTGCCTGGCCGAGGAATTTTTTTTTCTTTTTAAAGATTTATTTATTTGATATATGTGAATACATTGTTACTCTCTTCAGACATACCAGAAGAGTGCATCAGATCCTATTATAGATCGTTGTGAGCCACCATGTGGTTGCTGGGAATTGAACTCAGGACCTCTGGAAGAACAGTCAGTGCTCTTAGCCGCTGAGCCATCTCTCCAACCCAGATGCTGAGAATTTTTATTTTTAAAATTAATACACATCTGTGAAAGCCATTGCTTTGCTTCTGGTAATTTTTGTCTTTGAGGCTAATGATTAATAACTGACTTGCCTCTATTTTAGTAGAAAGGTTGAGTTATGGAGAATTGACAGAGTAGTTCACTGAGATGAGGTGTTCCTAAAGTCATTCAGGAGAGTTGTGAGAAAGAAAGCCCCATTACCTCAGAAGGCTTGGCTTTCATCCTATAGCAGCAAAGATAGTAAAACTAGTATCTTGGAGTCCTAATATTAGGAAAGAAAGAAAGGTGTATGCCAGTGAACCTGATGATCAGAGTTGATCCAAATCCCAGATGATGGTAAAAGGAGAGAACTGACTTCTGCAAGTTGTTCTCTGATGTGTGTTGGTGTTTGAGAAACAAAACTTTGAGAGTGACTGAGATTATGCTGATCAGAGTGATCCATGCCTTTGGTCCCATCACTCTGCAGGTAGAGAAGTAAGTGGATTTTTAGAGTTCAATGCCATCTTAGACTGTACAGTGGTGAGTCCCAGCTATGGGATCTAAAAGAAGGGACCAGAGAGATGACTTAGGTTAAAAGCAGGCACTGCAGAGGTCTCGGTTAGAGTCTCAGTACCTATGTTTGGTGGCTCTACTGCCTCTAAGGGTTTTCCTCTTCTTATGGGGCACTTTACCATCTTTTCAGCTTTTTAGTTTGTTAGTTTGTTTTAGAGATAGGTCGTCTCTTTGTGTAGCCCTGACTGTTCTGGAACTTAGAGATCCTCTTGTCTCCTCTTCTGTGCTGGGATTAAATTGACCGACCTTCATCAGCTTTTAATAGGCTTTTGAATACAAATTATTGGAACTTCTAGAAGAAATTTTTTTCATTCCTTGTCTATTTTGAGAATAATAATGTGTATTCATTTGACAACAATAGAAATGATGCATGAAATATTGTAAAAATCAATATTTCAATGAAACTCTACTATAAAAAAATTGAAACAGCCACACACTTAACTTATTTCATTTGTTAGTCATTCTGAGTCTTTAATAATAATAAATGAAAGTAAGGACTTTTACTACTTTGTTTGATAGAGGACTAAGTAGTTTTAGTGGGCCACACTAAAACTTCTCAAGTGCATTTGTCCTGTGCTGCATTTAGATTTAGTTATTACAGTGAATAATTTTCCAACCAGGGCTGAGCATAGGCGGTGCAGACCCTTAGTGCCAGCACTAGGGAGGCAGACAGGTGGGTCTCTGTTCAAAGCCGGTCTGGTCTACAGAGCAGGTTCTAGAATAGCCAGGGCTACCAAGTGAGAGACTCGGGGGTAGAGGTTGGAGTTAGAAAAAAGATCTGCATTAAAACTGTATCTAAGTGATGCACCTCAAAGATCAGATCAGAAGAGGGTCTTCCCACTTAAATGACTTAGTTGTTTTAAAAAATTCTAGGCTGGAGGGATGGCTCATTAATTAAGAACACTGACTGCTCTTCCAGAGGGACCCAGGTTCAATTCCCAATAACTACATGCATGGCTGGTGGCTTGCTACTACTACTGTCTTTGACTGGAGACACAACATACTCTAAATACTAAATATAATTAAAAAAAGAAAAAAGTTCCTCACAGGTGTGCTCAGCAGTTGTGCTTTAATTATGTATGTAATTGATAGCCAGGAATAGTCATCACACATGGGCTTTTCATTTTTCTGGTTAAGAATTGTGTGTGTGATAATAGAGATTGGCAGACACACATGCACCCTGCACGCTAGGCAAACAAAAAAAAGTTGTCTGGTTTTCTAAGATATAGATAGCTTTCCCAATCTTGGTTTCTTTAGTTTTGTTGTTCTGTTTTCTTTTTTTTCTGTTTTTTGTTTTTGTTTTTGTTTTTTGATAGTGTTATAGTCCAGGTTAGCCTCAAACTATGCAGCTGCAGGTGATCTTGAACGGCTTTTCTTGTTTCAGACCACATAAATGTGTGTGGGTCATAACTGGGCACCAAATTTGGGTTTTCAGGAAGAGCTGCAAGTGCTCTTAACCTCTGAGCCACCTCACTAGCCCAGACCTGAAACTTCTGATCGCAGCTGTCTTTGTTTCCATAGTGATGGAATTATTGCCATGCATATAAGCATATCCACCTCGCTTAAACTGTTGGGGATTTAATCTGCTACTGCTGGCATTCTTGGCTAGTGAGCTGCATTACTACTCTTCTTTCTCCCCCCTTTTTGTTTGTTTGTTTTGTTTTTTCGAGACAGTTTCTCTTTATAGCCCTGGCTGTCCTGGAACTCACTCTGTAGACCACCAAGGCTGGCCTCGAACTCAGAAATCCGCCAGCCTCTGTCCCCCAAGTGCTGGAATTAAAGGCATGAGCCATCTCTGCCCGGCTAAAGATAGTCTTTTAACACTAGGAAAACCCATATGCATGTGCTCTGGTGCACACATTCACACACCCAGATCTTATATTCATGCTGGTGATTCAAATTCAGGTTCTCATGAATGAATAGCAGACAGTTGGGATAGAGATTTTTTTTGTTTTGTTTTGGTGGGTGTTTTTTGTTTTTTGTTTTTTCTTTGAGACTGTTTCAATTTATAGCCTTGGCTGTCCTGGTACTCATTATGTAGATCAGGCTAACCTTAAACCTAGAGCTCTAGTTGTCTTTTCCTCCCAGGTGCTAGGAATAAAGACCTATGTTACCAAGACTGACTACAGCAAGCACTCTTAATAAATGAACCATTTTTTCAGCCTCTAAAGTAATTTTTTGCTATGGGTTTTAAGCAATAACAGAATCTTTGCCGGGCAGTGATTGGGCACGCCTTTAATCTCAGCACTTGGGAGGCAGAGGCAGGCGGATTTCTGAGGCCAGCCTGGTGTACAGAGTGAGTTCCAGGACAGCCAGGGCTACACAGAGAAACCCTGTCTCGAAAAACCAAAAAAAAAAAAAAAAAAAAAGCAAACATCTTTAAGGTATAGTAGCTGTTTTATCACTTCCTCACATTGCAGAGTTAGACCCTGACTGTAAATTGGAGAAGCCAGTGTTACTGCTGGTGTTTTTCAGAGGCAGTTCAGGTTGAATCATTGATTCTACTAATGTAAATGCTTGGTGGTAAAAGAATCTTAATGACCATACTCATTTTAAGAAACATTTATGTTCCAGCCAAGCCAGGGCTTTATAGTGAGTCCCTGTCTCAAAACACACACACCCCAGTTATGTTGAATTAATTAATTAATTTATTTATTTATTTTGGTTTTTTTTGAGACAGGGTTTCTCTGTGTAGCCCTGCCTGTCCTGGAACTCACTCTGTAGACCAGGCTGGCCTCGAACTCAGAAATCCATCTGCCTCTGCCTCCCAAGTGCTGCGATTAAAGGTGTGCCCAACTACCGCCCGGCCTATGTTGAATTTATTATTTGGAGGAGTTAAATCCATAGGATTTCTAAGTCTCAATTCTATGTTGTAATGTGTATGTGCATGTACACCTTTGTCTACAGAGGCCAGGAGAAGGCATTGGGTATCTTCCTGTCTTACTCTGATCTATTCCTAGGAAGCAGAGTCTCTGAATGTGGAGCTGTTATTTTCCCACTAGGCCCCAAAGATTCTTTTGTCATCTTCTCCCTACACTGAGCATCTAGGTAGGATGCTCAGCTTAATACTGGTGCTGGGACCTGAACTCTGGCCCTCATGATTTGCACAAGTGCTCTTAACCAAGTCATCTCTGTAGCCCCCAGGTTATATAGCTATTGTTTGTTTTGAGACAGTGTTACACTGTGAAGTCCTGGTTTGCTTAGAACTTCTTTGTAGACCAGTCTGTCCTCAGAATTCCTGGGTGCTGGAATTAAAGGCATAAACCACCATGCCTACCCCTGTAATTTAAGATGTCTTTGATTGGGTTTATAATGATAATCTGAGTTCTTGAGAAATGAAAGTAAGAGAGTTACATAGTGAGTTTTAGGACAGCTTGGTTTGAAGACCCAATATCTCCTCTCCCTCAAAATAAGAAAAGGAAAAATTGAAGTGAGGGTGTAGTTTATATATGCCTGTAATTGCAGCACCCAGAAGGCTGAGGCAGAATGACTAAATTCTGGGGTCAGTTTGGGTTACAGACTAGAACCACTCACTATCCCCCTCTGCCCCCCCCCCCAAAAAAAAGGCAGCAGGGGAAACTGGGTGTTTTTTTTTTTGTTGTTGTTGTTTTGTTTTTTGCTTTTTTGAGATAGAGTTTCTCAAGTAGCCCTGGCTGTCCTGGAACTCATTCTGTAGACCAGGCTGGCCTCTGCCTCCTAAGTGCTGGGATTAAAGGTGTATGCCACCGCCGCCCAGCTAACTTCCTCCAACAAGGGATTCCTAATCTTTCCCAAGTAGTTCCACTAGCTGGAGACGAAATGTTCAGATTTGTGTCTGTCTATGTTGCCCATTATCTTTCCTAATACATTAGTAAAATAGGCTTTGTATAAAACCCCACAGAAATGAATGGCTATGTATGTCAGTGTTGAGGGAATAATTATATACTGTAGAGACCATGACCCAACCAGCCTGTGGAATATTCCACTTCAGCCTCCGCAATAGCTGGGTTTCTGGGTTTGCACCACTGAGCTTGAATCTAGGAATAATTTTATTTAAGAAAACATAGAGAAATGGCTCAGTGGTTAAGAGTCCTTGCTGCTTTCCAGAGGACTAAAGACCAACCTAGATTTGGTTCCCAACACCCATGTTGGGCAAATCACAAGTACTTGTAACTCCAGTAGGGAATCTGAGATACCTTGCTCTGGCCTCTGTAGGCACCCCTGCAATAAGTGCATGTGTACACATACACTGAATTTTTTTTAAATAGCTAATATAACAATTGGCTGTTTAATAATGAAAATTGGAAGGATACCATAGGCCATTAGTTAAATCAGAAAAGCTCAGTTTTTTTAAGAAGTGAGGAAATATTCCCCATGGTAGTGCATACTCGTTCAAAATGCATACTGAAATTGCCATCCCTCTCTGAGGGACATAGAGAGGAGCCTCTGGGGTGAGTCAAAGATTGTCTAAACTACCAGCTCTGTAGTTCGTTCTCTTTCCCTATGATGAAAAATTAATTGCATAGATAATCCTGTCATAGTAGACCCTTTATTTTGAGTAAATTCTCTGGAGAAGATATCACAAGTTGCTTACACTGGAGATATTATTATAAGGGAAATTTTAAATGAATGGCCCTCAACTTGCTGTTGATTTCTATCCACCCACAACAGCATCAGATCTCCTCCCTCCCTTTCTTTTTCTTTTGGCTTTTTGTTTTTTTGAGACAGGGTTTCTCTGTGTAGCCCTGGCTGTCCTAGAACTCACTCTGTAGACCACGCTGGCCTCAAACTCAGAAATCCACCTGCCTCTGCCTCCCAGCTTTTGGCTTTTTGAGACAGAGTTTCTTCTGGGTAGCCCTGGCTGTCCTAGAAATTTCTTTGTAGACTAGGATAACCTTGAACTCACAGAGATCCATCTGCCTCCCAAGTGCTGAGATTCACAGTGTGGGCCACTGCTGCCATCAATGTTTTTGGCTGGTCTCAGTAATAGAAGTATTTTCTTTTAGTATATTTCTTCAGTGTAATACTAGCCAGTTTAGCTAATAAAGAACATAGCAGTTTACTTTGTATAAGAAGATATATGATCACTTATTACTTAAACAAGTAAATTACAATAAAAATTAGATCTCTGAAATTCAAGGGAGTTTCTAAATATGTCCTCTAGCCACTCTAGAACAAAATAATTTAAAAGATGTATTGGGTGCCAGGGACTGGAGAGATGGCTCCTCAGTGAAAGAGGTACTGGTACTGTTCTGGAGCTGGAGAGATGACTGGGTTAGAGCTTCGGTCACTTTTGCAGGGAACCTGGGTTGGATTCCTAGCACCCACTTGGTGGCTCACTGCCTTCTGTAACTCTAGTTCCAGGGAACCCAATGCCTTCTTCTGACCTTGGCCTCCACAGGCACTAGGCATGCACATGGTGCACAGACATATATGTAGGCAAAACACCCACACATACAGAAAAATTAATTAAAAAAGAAAAACAACTTATTGCTCTTGTATAATAAGATTCTGGGTCCAGTTCCCAATACCCACATAACCATATATAACTTCAGTTTTAGGGAATCTTATGGCTTATGGCATCCAGGGACACCAGGCATTCATTGGATGCATAAACATACACAAAGGCAAGACAAATACATTTAAAAAATGTATTATGTGGGTACCTATTTTATTTAAATTGAACTGACTAACTTGTATGTCATTTACTATTTCTTTTGGATGGAGAAAGAAACAGTCATTCTCAGATTTCTTTATTTTTTAAACAAAGGTTTCTGGGGTTAAAAGTTAGGTCCTCGTGCATGAAAGACAAAAGCTTAAGAATGTTTTTGTTTTAACCCCAGCTGTGGGAATATGGCACTGCTTTGCAGCAGCTGACTGTGATCTGCCTTGTACTCTAGCAAAGGCATGGCTTTGCCAGCTGTAGGCAGATAGTTTCTGTGATTGTGTGATATTTGGAATTCTGGGGACTTTTCAGAGGGTATATAAATGCAGGTGGTGGTTCATGGTGGTGGTGGTGGTGGTGGTGGTGGCGGTGGCGGAGTTAGTTGTGTTCAAAGAAGAAACAAAATAAGGAAACCTAAATTCAAGGATCTCCTATCCTTTCTTTTCCTATCTAGTGATAGGAGGTGAAACCAAGCAGATAAAGGGTAGTACTACCCACAAAGTAGCAAAGACCAGCTAGCTTAAGTGTTTTGTCTGTCTGTCTTTTCTTTCCTTTTTTTTTTTTTTTTTTTTTTTTTGAGACAGGGTTTCTCTGTATAGTTCTGGCTGTCCTGGAACTCACTCTGTAGACCAGGCTGGCCTCGAACTCAGAAATCCACCTGCCTCTGCCTCTGCCTCCCAAGTGCTGGGATTATAGGCGTGTGCCACCACCGCCAGGCTTTCTTTCCTTTTTTTGAGACAGGGTCTCATACCCTGTTTGTTTGTAGCTAAACAAGAGGCCAGAGTAACATCAGTGGATGGCTGGTACTTGGGCTTAAGCTCACATTCCTCAGAATACAGACATCTACCTGCATCTGCTTCCCGAGTACTGGGTAAAGTCATGTACCACCGTGGCACAGCTTGTAATTTTGTTTTTATATGTAGAGTTTTATTTATTTTGGTTTTTTCGAGACAGGGTTTCTCTGTGTAGCCCTGGCTGTCCTAGAACTCTGTAGACCAGGCTGGCATCGAACTCAGAAATCTGCCTGCCTTTGCCTCCCAACTGCTGGGATTAAAGGCGTGCACCACCACTGCCGGGCATATGTAGTTTTTTTGTTTGTTTGTTTAAAGTTGACAGCACTTGGGAGGCAGAGGCAGGCGGATTTCTGAGTTCGAGGCCAGCCTGGTCTACAGAGTGAGTTCCAGGACAGCCAGGGCTACACAGAGAAACCCTGTCTCGAAAAAAAGCAGTAAAAAGAATGATGCCTTGAGGAAAGTCTTTAATGTAGGTGCGAATATTATAAATTGTAAGATCCTAGAATTAAACACTTGTACATGACTTATAGTACAAAATAGCATCCATTTAATTGCAGACATGTCAGAGGTCTGTAACTTGAGTCTTGAGTAGAAGTGTGTCTCAAGTCTTTGAAGCGTTCCCTAGAGGTGCCGCAGCTGCTCCTGCTGTTTGTTTCCCCTTTCCCCTCTTCCTTTTACCCTGGAGAGTAAGAGTACAGTCTCCCGAGAAATAAAGAAAATAGTAAACATGTTTAAAGTTTCACCTGAGCTCAGTTTTCTTGCCTCAACTACCCTGAAGCAAATAACACAAATAGGAAGTGTTGTTTTAACTCTATGGCTTGTGGGGCTTCCCCTTTTTTATTTCCATTTCTTCCTTTATTTTTTTGAGATAAGATCTCTGTTTTATAGACTTGCCCTGGAACAAGCAAAGTTTTGTGACCTTTACTTGATTTCTGATCCTCTTGCATGCATACACCACCATACTCATTTTATTTGGTGCAGATTGAACCCAAGGCCTTCCAAGGCAGCCACTCTACTGACTGACTTAGATAAACTGCAGCCATATCCCAGTTACCTTGCTGGTTTACAAGAATTTCTATGAACCGCCATTAGTATGGCTATTCAAAGTTCCCATGCACTCCAGCACATTCACTAAATCATAAAAATACATTGGAGGCCAGGAGGATGCTGATTGTGAGAAGTGTTTTGCTATGTAGGCCTAGCAACCTAAGATTGGCTCCCTAGAATCCACATAAAAGCCAGACACAACATGCAAGTTATTTTTTTATTTATTTTATTAATTTTGTAAAGATTTGTTTAATGTATGAGTACACCATTGGTCTCCTCAGACACACCAGAAAAAGGGCATCGGATCCCATTACTGATGGTTGTGAGCTACCGTGTGGTTGCTGGATTTGAACTCAGTACCTCTGGAAGATCAGTCAGTGCTCTTAACCCACCTAGCCATCTCTCCAGCCCCTTTATTTTTATCTATATCTATATCTATATATATCTATATGTACATACATACACACACACTTTGTCTTTTTCTTTTTTGAAGTGGGTGGGGGACATAGGGTTTCATTTTGTAGCCATGGCTGCTCTAGAGCTTGCTAGTAGACCAGGCTGGCCTCAAATTCACAAAGACATGTCTGTCTGTTTCCTGAGTGTGATGATTAAATGTATATACTACCATACTTGGCCTTCAGACTACTTAGTAAGTGTGACTGTTTCGCAGAGTTGGAAGTCACCCCGGTTTACAGAGCCAAGTTTAGAACAGGCAAGGCTACACAAATTCTGTCTTGGAGAACAGAGAAGGAGGTAGGAGTGGAGAAAGACAGACAAACAGAATATGGAGACCTGAAAATCAGTAAGGCTGGGGAGATGGCTGAGTCAATAAAATATTTGCCATAGAAGTGTGAGACCTTGAGTTCTTGGTTGCTAGAGAATGGCCTAGTCAGTGAAATTGTACTACTTGAGTAGGGGACCTGAGATAGATTCTCACCATTTTTATTGAGCATTTTACAGCAGTCTACTGTAAAGCTAGGGGATTTGACATCCTTTATGGTCTATACAAAGAGTGGTTGATATATGGCTGTGAGCCACAATGTGATAGAAACTGAACTAAGATCCTCTGTTAGAGCATCACTATTCTTAACTACTCACGCATCTCTCTGGCCCCCAACGTCTATACATGAAAAGGATAGAGTAAGGTTGTTTTGGATTTTGAGTTGGAGTCTCAATATAGAGCTCTGATTGGCCTATAACTACATAGACCATTCTATTCTCCTGCTTTTCCTCCCAGGTCCTGGGATTAGTGATGTTCATGAACATAACCATGAACTGGCTATGAGTTGGCTTTTAATAGTTGTGATGTGTGTCTCCCCCCTACTACCCACAATGCTTAGAGAAATTGAGATTTGCAGAACTTGTGAGTTTGTTTGACTGTATCCTCTTACATTAGGTGTAAACTCTTCCAAGATGTCAAAAACAAACAAATCCAAGTCTGGGTCTCGCTCTTCTCGCTCAAGATCTGCATCCAGATCTCGGTCTCGATCCTTTTCAAAGTCTCGGTCCCGAAGCCGATCTGTCTCTCGTTCAAGGAAGCGCAGGCTGAGGTAAGTAAGAGGTATGGTTTTGTCCATTGAGATGGTGATTGAAGGACTCCTGTCATGGCAGGTAGGATGGGCTTTGATTTCGAGGCTGTTGGCTTCATTTCTGTTTGACAGTACCATACTTCCACTCACTTTAGAGCATTTTATTTGTGTCTAAATTCCTTGGTTGAAATTATACAGCCGATTATCTTTTAGTAACGTGATTTTAAAGGCTTATGCCAAACTTATTTATCAGCAATGAAAGGACAACTAAGGATTAATAGTATTAACAGCGTTGCATTGGGGAGAAACTATAATCCACTAAACTCAGTTAACTTTTAGAGATTTATCAGGTATCATGGGTATGTGCTAGTCATTAACAAGTTGATTTAATTTAACAAAACACATCTTAAAACTGAAAGGCCAATAGTATAAACACCAATAGTTTTCTTTTGCTAAATGTGAAAAGGATTGTGTGGGGTTTTATGACAGATCGTGTAGTCCAGGGTGGCACTAAATTTGAGATCCTTATGTTTCAGCCTCTTGAATCCTGGGGTCAAAAGGCTTCAATTTTCTTCTAAGGATTGAGTTTAAAAGCCTTTAATGCTTATAATTTTCTTCTTGTGAATTTTGGAAACCACTAGTGTGACTATTGAAGGGGATCTTTCTTTTTTTTTTTTTTTTTCCTCCAAGGGGATCTTTCTGAAGTTCCTTTTCTTTTCCCAAATTGAACTAGCAAGGTATTATTGTATCGTTTTATCCTCTAAGAAATTGTAATAAATAGTATCTAAAATTTTTTCTTGACAATTTATTATGAAGTTAAACCTTCTCTAGATCTTATTCTTGATGACTTCTGTAGTTATGTAATACTTAGACATTAAATGTGTAATGGGTTAAAAAAACTTCCTTTTCCTAACAAAAAAGTAAGTTAAATCTTAGTTAAATCTGTGAAAAGTCAGCCTTAAAATTAATTTTAGACCAGAGATTAGACAAAGGGGGCGTATGAATACTGAAGGGGAAACTACTGAGTTTATGTTTATCCCTCAAGGCCATGGGCTAGAACAGAGTCCTGCCTTGTACCCAGTCTTGATTTAGGTGACTTAATTTCATTTTCAGCTCATTTTGTTCTGAAAGATACCATTTTAAAATTTAATTTGGTAAATGGAAGCTAAATAAGTGTGGTTCAAAGCCAAGCATGACTGAACAGCCAGAGCTAAACAACAAAATTGAACTGATACAGACCAAATCGAAACATGCCAACCAACTCTGAAACAGCAGGAATTCTGGGCAAATCTTGTCTCCTGATCTACACATTTGGCGTGACGATTGACTTGAGAAGTGAAGGAGAATTGTCGTAAACAGGCAATTTGTTGGGTAGGTCTAGAGCCAATTTAAGTGCTGTCTTGTTACTACCTAGGAGATTGTGAACTCTGGAAGATTTTTTTTTCCCCCCTACAAAACATGTTTTTTGTCTTGACTGTTGCCTGACTTCTGTTTTTAAGAAGCAGATTAAGGAGGCTGGAGAGGTGGCTCAGTGGTTAAGAAGAGCATTGACTGCTCTTCCAGAGGTCCTGAGTTCAATTCTCAGCAACCACATGGTGGCTCACACCATTTATAATGGAGTCCGATGCACTCTTCTGGTGTGTCTGAAGATAGCTACATTGTACTCGTATGCATAAGATAAATAAATCTTTAAAAAAAAAAAAAACAGATTAAGTTTTCCAATTTATAAAGCTCAGCTTTTTATTTCTGGCTTATCTGTTTCATGGTTTTGCTTTTGTTGTTTCTTTTTGTTTTCCCTCTCCTATAAGGAAAGTATCCTGAGAGTTTGAGAAACCATGCCTTTAAATTAACTAACTGCTGAGTTCTGCAGAATTGGAGAAAGTTCATTTTTTTCCCCCTTTATTTCAGGCTGTATCCTTTTCAGTGACCTTAAATAACTTCTTTGACAGTCTGTAGAGCTTCATGTTTCTGCATCTTAATGACTGCAGCTTTGATTGAAGGGGGCCACAGGGTCTTCCCTTACCCTAATAATTGGTAACAGAAACAGCAGTAGGCCTAAGGATGGGAACATGAATTATTCTACCCCCTCTTAGTGCTGGTGATGGATCTCCTCCTTCAGTGGGTTCATATTACCTTTCATAGCCTGCCTCTGCCTCACCTTTTTTAATTGTTACTGTTTCTGAATGAAAAATATAGAAGGTAAGTATTTATTCTTGACTTTTAAATTTTATTTAGATAGCAACTGTTAATCAGCAGTTAGTTGCTAGTTATTACTCTTTATGGTGTAGATAGATAGACCTAAGAACAGTGGACAATACTAGAAAACCAATTCTGTTTTATCTTTAGATTAAACTGAAGTTAAGCTTCTCCTTAAAGGTACTGTTTGCTTAGTTATCAGATCCTTAAAACAGCATTTCCTAAAGGAAGTTACTGTCTCCAAGATTCTGTGTATCTGGTATCCTAGCTAGGCCTGGTCCCTAATACATAGTTTTATATTTCTTCTGTATACACATCTATGATAAAGTTTAATTATATTAACTAGAAAGAGATTAAAAGCAATGAATGATTAAGCAGAATATTAATAAAAATTTAGTATAATAAAAACTAGTAAAACGTGGTAAATACTAAAGAATTAGGCTGGCAAGGTGGTTTTGTGCCAAGCCTGAAGACATGAGTTTGATCCCTGGGATCCTCAAGGTAGAAGAAGAGAACTGATTTCAAGTTGTCTTCTGACCTCTTATGCATAATACACCTATCTACCACAACAAATAAATGGGACACTAAAGAATTACTTATTTTTGGAATTTACCACTTAATATTTTTGATTCTGAATTGTCATAAGAGATTTTGCAAAGCAAGACCTTGAATAAGGTAAGGGGAGGGAACTATCATTTTATTACTTTTTAAAAGGTTTGTTTTTATTTTATGTGTATGAATGTTTTGCCTGTCTGTGTGTGTTTGTGAACTATAACTATGAACTAGCATGTGAGTGCTTTGACCCGGGTCTGCTGTAAGAGCAAATGCTCTTAATTGCTGTCATCTTCAACTCCTTATTAATTTTATTTGTGCATATATGGATATATGGTCAGGCAGTGTCACAGTTAATGTGAGGTCAGAAAATAGATTGCAGGAGTTGATTCTCTCCTTTTATGTGTATCCTAGGATTGAACTCTAGGTTGAAATGTTTAGTGACAGGCATGGATACCTGATCAGCTATCTGACAAGCCTCAGGAACTATCATTTTAAAATTCTGGCACGTGTCCTCACATTTGGGAGGCAGAGTTAGGTACATCTCTTGAGTTTGAAGCCAGTTAAACTGCATAGTGAGACCCTGTCTCAAAAACAAAACTAAAACAAACATGGCTCAATGTTGCTCCATAGGAGAGTGCTTGCTGAGTGTATGTAAGGTTCTATGTTTGGTTATGAGCACCACTCTCCCCATCCTCCAAAAAAAGCCTTTCAGGCAAGTTTACAAGCTAGAACATGTTTTTAACTGAAGCGCTGTACCAGTGAACTATATCCCTAGTCCCTTCTAAATTTTGTTTTCAAACCGAGTCTTGCTAAATCACTTAGACCACCCTTTAGCTTAATCTTCCTGCCCAGGCCTCCCAGATAACTTAAGATTGCATGTGTATACTAATATGCTTGGCTGAAGCCTTTTGTTTTGTGTTTGTGCCTTTGCCTGCAGAGGCCAGAAAACATCAAATCTTCTGGAGCTAGAGTTAGAGCTGTGACAGGTTACAGGTTGTGAAATGCTGTGGGTGTGGGGAACCAAATTCTGGTCCTCTGGAGGAGTAGCAAATCCTTTTAACCACTGAACTCGCTCTGTATTCCCTAGTTTTTGTTGTTTATTGAGACAGTATCTCATGTATCAGAGTAGCTTCAAACTTGCTGTATAGCTTTGGGATAGTCTTGCCTTCTGATGCTACTGCCTTACCTTCCAGGTACTGGGATTAATAGGTGTGTACTACCATGCCTGGCTAGACTTTTATTTTAATTAATAAAAAAATGAATTCCAAAAGAGAAATGTTGCTGGGCAGTGGTGGCGCATGCCTTTAATCCCGGCACTTGGGAGGCAGAGGCAGGTGGATTTCTGAGTTCGAGGCCAGCCTGGTCTACAGAGTGAGTTCCAGGACAGCCAGGGCTACACAAGAGAAACCCAAAACAAAACAAAAAAAAAGAATTCCATTATTGATTTCCATATACTTTTGATTATGCTATTGTTCCTGAAGGTATTTTATTTTATATCTTGAGATAATAATTTTTTAGTACCCCCTAATAATATTAATATTATGGTTGGCAGAATAAATGGTATTTAAGAACCTCATCAAGTGTCCTTAATCCTAGCACTCAGCGAGCAGAGGCATGCAGTTCTCTGGAAGTGTAAGGCCAGCCTAGTCTGCATAGCAAGTTCTGGGCCAGCCATAGCTACCCTGAGACCCTGCTGCACCTCCCCCCCAAAAAAAGGGGGGGTAGGGAGAGGGGAGAGAACTCAGTGAATTTGTACAAACCACTTTTTAAGATTACTATATTTATTGTTGTGTATGTGTGTGTTATAGCACATATCTGGAAATCAGAGGACAACCTGTGGGAGTTGATTCTCTCCAGCATGTGGGTCCTTATCGCTGACTACCCTGATCTTTGACTTCTTTGCTGTCTTAGTTAGGGTTACCATGATGAAACATCATGACCAGCCAGGCAGTGGTGGCGCACACCTTTAATCCCAGCACTTGGGAGGCAGAGGCAGGCGGATTTCTGAGTTCGAGGCCAGCCTGGTCTAAGAGTGAGTTCCAGGACAGCCAGTGCTACACAGAGAAACCCTGTCTCGAAAAAAACAAACAAAAAGGAAATATCATGACCAAAAGCAAGTTGAGAAGCAAAAAGGTTTATACTTCCATTGCTGTTCATCATTGAAAGAAATCAGGACAGAAACTTACACGGGGGAGGGCACTGATGCAGAGGCCATGGAGGGGTGCTGCTTATGTGGCTTGCTCAGCCTGTTTTCTTATAGAACCCAAGACCACCTGCCCAGGGATGGGACCACCCATAACAGGTTAGGTCCTCCTCCATCAATCACTAAGAAAATGTGTTTTGTAGTACAAACTTGCCTACAGCTCAATCTTAGAACCTCAATTGAGGTTCTTTCCTTTTTGATTATAGCTTTTGTCAAGTTGACATAAGCCAGCCGGGACACTAGCTCTGGCTTTGGCCTTTTTGGTGGCTCCTGCTTGTCCACAGCATTGTGTTCTTGAGTCCTCGTGGTTTTGACAGTGGACCTTGGCTCCATTACAATTCTGTATTGAAATTCTGGCTTTGTGGTTCAGTTGAAAGATCTTCACACTGTGGGAAAGTGACTATCCCTAGTTTTGGGTGCCTTATGGTCAGATAGTGCCACCTTGTGGCACTTCAGTAAGATCATGAAGCTCAGCCACAAATTAGACCTAAATTAAACCATTTCCAGTCTCTAGCACAAAAGTAGTGTTTCATACTTTTCTGATCTGATTTTGGCAGATTCTTTTGAGCTTTTTAATAGCTGTGTTCTTTCTTTGATGGCAAGCTGTTACAATTGTGCCTTTACAACCTTGGGCCTTATATGTAAGACCTTCATCTACCAGGAGATAGGATAAAGTGTTAGAGCCAGAGACTCTGAGTAATCACCTATACACAGAGCCTTTACCTCTGGCCACCTGCTAAGTGTCCTGTGCCTGTGTGTCTTTATTTAGTTTACAAAGTTTATACCCTTGCTTTCACAACAAAACTGAAAATATACAGAACAGTACAGATTGTAGTGTTAACTTTTGTTGACAGTTGGTTTTTAAAATGAAAGTGCTCTGTAAAAAACCTTTTTCCTCATTCCCTTCCTCTGCAGTTCTAGGTCTCGTTCCAGATCATATTCTCCAGCTCATAACAGAGAAAGGAATCACCCCAGAGTGTATCAGAATCGAGATTTCCGAGGTCACAATAGAGGCTACAGGAGGCCCTATTACTTCCGTGGGCGAAACCGAGGCTTTTATCCATGGGGCCAGTATAACCGAGGTGGCTATGGAAACTACCGTTCCAATTGGCAGAACTACCGACAAGCATACAGCCCTCGTCGCGGCCGTTCTCGATCCCGGTCCCCAAAGAGAAGGTCCCCTTCACCGCGGTCCAGGAGCCATTCTAGGAACTCTGATAAGTCATCCTCTGACAGGTCAAGACGCTCTTCATCATCCCGGTCATCCTCCAACCACAGCAGAGTTGAGTCTAAGCGCAAGTCTACAAAAGAGAAAAAGTCCTCTTCCAAGGATAGCCGGCCATCTCAGGCAGCTGGTGATAACCAGGGAGATGAGGCTAAGGAGCAGACATTCTCTGGAGGCACCTCTCAAGATATAAAAGGGTCTGAGAGCTCAAAGCCATGGCCAGATGCCACCACCTATGGCACTGGTTCTGCATCACGGGCCTCGGTTTCTGATCTGAGTCCCCGGGAGAGAAGCCCAGCTCTCAAAAGCCCCCTTCAGTCTGTGGTGGTTAGGCGAAGGTCACCACGCCCTAGCCCTGTGCCAAAACCTAGTCCTCCACTTTCTAATGCCTCCCAGATGGGCTCATCTATGTCAGGTGGTGCTGGATATCAGTCTGGAGCACACCAAGGTCAGTTTGACCATGGCTCTGGGTCTTTGAGTCCATCTAAAAAGAGCCCTGTGGGTAAGAGTCCACCAGCCACTGGCTCTGCATATGGTTCATCTCAGAAAGAGGAGAGCGCTGCTTCTGGGGGAGCAGCATACTCAAAAAGGTAAGTATCTCATTTCCCCATCCCCAAGTGGTCACTAGCCAGCAGCTTAGTTGTAATAATAATGGCTGAGTTACTGCTCTGATTAATAGTAATAAGGTAGTACCTGTTTCCTTGGCTTTTCATTAAAGCCATCACACAAAGAAACCTTTAGCTTAACTTTAGCTTTCCTGAATATTTATTGCAATACAAGTTTCTTTAGACTAGTCTGCAGTGACGTTTTTTCATTTAAAAGCTTGCCTTGAATTCTACCAATCTAAACTAGAAAATAGTGGAGGTTTGAGGGTCAGCTACCAAAAAACATGTCTTTGCTGACATGACTGACTGGCCATTGGCGCTATATAAACTTGTAGGATCGCCTTGCCATGTTTGATGTACATTAGTCCACCATGATGAAGAGTCACACTGAAGAGAATGAGCAAACTAGGAAAGGCCAAGGCTTAGTCCAGGAGAGTCATTATTTACAAACACTGACCATGGCTCTGGGTCTTTGAGTCTATCCAAAATTGCCCATTGCCCGTAATTAACATATGTTCAAAGGTGGGTGTATGCCCTAGTAGAAGTTCCAAGCTTTGTGTAAGGAGATGGTCCTGTTGCCCTGGGAGGGAGCATAATGAGTTTGATAAAGAAGTGTTTCTGTGTGGATTGGATGAAGTCAGAAGTTACAGGAAAGGTGCCAGAACTGTTAGTCAAGAGATCTTGAGTCAGCAAGAGGTTCGCTCTTCCATTCTTTACTCTTACTAGCACGTTCTCAGATGCCTGCTGTCCCATGGTTCTTTGCCATGTTCATTAGTGTTGTTCATTAATTGCCCATAACTACATATGTTCAAAGTCTGCAGTTAGGTTGCTTTGCAGTATACATTTTAGTCCTTGCCAGGACTGAGTGTATTTGAATCTGGTCCCTGCTTTTCCATTAGAATAATTTTGCCACCTTCCTTCGTACTTTTTCACCCATTAACAAGTATTTTATTTTTATGTGTTCACAGTATGTTTCATTATGTAGATCTTCTAGGTGACTTGAAGCAAATTTGAAGTCTCTTTTTGAGACTTGTATTTCCAAATGTGAGTTGTATAAAATCAAAACAGTCCAAGGTTGAACATTCTGTTTGCTTTGCTGAAAGCAGATTTTAAATGAATGAGTGAAAGTTGGGGTAAGACTTTAGTTGTTTTCCCCTTAGACCATATTGCAGGTAAGTAAAAAAAATTTTCAGTATCCTAAATAACTTGCTCTTCTGGTTTTTCGATTGTTTTTATAAGGCACAGTTCCACTGACTCTTAAATGCTGAGTTCATAAATTGTTAGAAGTCATTAGAACAGGTAGACAGTTCTATAAAACTGGGATATAGATATGAAACCAGAGCAGGAACAGGTGCTATGCTAGAGCAGGACGCTTAGGAGGCCTCCTGTGTGTCTCCCTTGTGTCTTTATAACTAGGTATCTGGAAGAGCAGAAGACAGAGAATGGGAAGGATAAAGAGCAGAAACAAACAAATGCCGATAAAGAGAAGCTGAAGGAGAAAGGGGGCTTCTCTGATGCTGATGTCAAAATGAAATCTGATCCATTTGCTCCCAAGACGGACACTGAGAAGCCCTTCCGAGGCAGCCAGTCGCCCAAAAGGTATAAGCTTCGGGATGACTTTGAGAAAAAGATGGCTGACTTCCACAAGGAGGAGATGGATGAGCAAGATAAGGACAAAAGTAAGGGAAGGAAGGAACCCGAGTTTGATGATGAGCCCAAATTTATGTCTAAAGTCATAGCCGGTGCAAGCAAAAACCAGGAGGAAGAAAAGTCAGGCAAGTGGGAGAGCCTGCATGCAGGGAAGGAAAAGCAGAGGAAAGCAGAGGAACTGGAGGAGGAGCCTTTCACAGAGAGATCCCGAAAGGAGGAGCGTGGAGGGTCCAAGAGGAGCGAAAGTGGGCACAGGGGCTTTGTGCCAGAAAAGAATTTCCGGGTGACTGCATACAAGGCGGTCCAGGAGAAAAGTTCATCACCTCCCCCAAGGAAGACCTCTGAGAGCCGTGACAAGCTGGGAAACAAAGGGGACTTTTCCTCAGGGAAGTCTTCCTTTTCCATTACTCGGGAGGCCCAGGTCAATGTCCGGATGGACTCCTTCGATGAGGACCTTGCACGGTGAGGAGTGCTCCTTGTTGACCCTCAGGGCTCTAATGGCCTAAATACTTTCCTTACCCAGTCTTCCTGAGGATGGAAATGTTCCTTTGCTGCCACCTGTCAGTGCCAGTACCTTTATGTCTGTCCCTGGAGTAGAGAGTGATGATTATGGCTTACAGTGATGGTGGCCCATGAGCATTGTTGAGGTAAAGAATCTTTCAGCCCTTGCTGGCTGGCTTTGTTTCTGGGAACTTGGAGCAGCCATTCTGGTCTGTTTTCCAACAACTCCCACCCACATTGTTTCTTTTACCTCTGAAGACACTCGAGAATCGTGTCTCCATTTTACGTGGGTCACCAGAATCTGATTATTTTTGCCACCATTAAATAGCAGAAAACTTCAAATTGATGGACTCAGCTTCTTCCGTTCTTCCTCTAACTTCAGGAAAGTATGGTGAAGCCCAGACTGGCTGCTTTTTGATTTAGTGTAATCTACCCAGTCAGTTGGAACTCTGCCTGAATGGTGTTCTAGCCACATGCTCCACTCTTGCCACTTCTGCTTAAGAAGCGGGGAGGGGCCAGACGTGCCACAGCATGCACATGAAGGTCAGAGGACATCTTGTGGGAATGAGTTTTTTCTTTTTACCATGTGGGCTCTGGCTTGGTAACCATCACCTACACCCACTGAACCATCTCACCAGCTCCGCTCTTTGCTGCTTTATGTTGCCTCATTAAATGACCTTCTTAGCCAAGTTAGTTGATCTTTGTTTGCGTGTGTTAAAACAAGTACATTCACCAAGGTTTAATATTTCCCCACTTGAAGATTTTCAGTAAATTTTGGACCAACCTTTCCTTAGTTGTAATGTGATAGAGAACAAAAGGAACATTTGTGGATAGGCTTAAAACTCCTTGGAAATGCCGGGCAGTTGGTGCCGCACACCTTTAATCCCAGCACTCAGGAGGAAGAGGCAGGTGGATCTTTGAGTCTGAGGCCAGCCTGATCTACAGAGCTAGTTCCAGGACAGTCAAGGCTACACAGAAACCCTGTCTCAAAAAAAACAAACAAAGCAGAAAAACAAAAAACATTGGAACTGTCTCAAAAAGAAAAAAAAGGAGGAGGGTCTGGCAAGATCCATTAAGCCTGGTGACCTGGGAGGAAAGAGATGACTCCTACAAGTTGTCTTCTGACTTTATTTGTGTATTCCACACATTTTCATCCTCCCCTCCCTGGCACAAAATAAGAGGAAGCTGTGGTTCAGTGTTGGAAGACTCAGATACTTAGTATGTACCAGGCCCTGGTTTTGATGCCCAGCATTCTACACCCTCGCCTGAGCCTGTAAAGGCTGACCTATTCATGCAGCCCCAGCACTCAGGAGGCTGAGACAGGAAAAATCACAAGTTCACAGCCAGCCTTGAGTTACATTGGAGGAAAAAGCTATCTTCAAAGTTAGAATATTTTTATGGTTAAAGAATTCTGACTTTCTGTATCTCTTGTTACACTGAATCTCCATGTATTTGTTTTTCAGACCCAGTGGCTTATTGGCTCAGGAACGAAAACTTTGTCGGGATCTAGTCCATAGCAACAAAAAGGAGCAGGAATTCCGTTCCATTTTCCAGCACATACAGTCAGCTCAGTCTCAGCGCAGCCCCTCAGAATTGTTTGCCCAGCACATAGTGACCATTGTTCATCATGTTAAAGGTGAGTTGACTTCTGCATATTTGTCTTTCTAAAACAGACTGACTAGGGAATGAGGAAGCTTCTAGGACCTTTAAAGCTACAGGCTAGGTAAAGGAACAGCCTTCAGGGAGAAGTTTCCAGGTTTTAATAGAGATGAATGTTTTGAAATGCAGCAATCTGTAATCATAGTAACAAAATTCTCAACACAAAGTTTTCTTTTGTTTTGAGAGTGGCTTTTTAAAGATTTGTTTTGTATTTATTTATTTATGTGGATGTGTCGGGTGGGAGGCCAGAAGAAGGTGTAGCTTTACATTGGTTTTTGAGCTGTCTGAGAAGGGTGCTAAAAAGCAAAACTTGTGTCCTCTGGGAGAACAGCCACCTTTCTTTCCCAAGTTCTGTTGTCCCTCTGAGAAAATGGACGTGGGCAAGTTGAGAAATTGCCAAGATTCAGAAAGCTGAACTGGGCAGGTTACAGGCTCAATCTAGTGTTAAAGTAAAGTAGTAATTGGTCCTGTGCCCCAAAGGGAGGTGAGCACCAGGGTCTTTGTCCTTGATCATGTTCCTAAGATACAGGAGCAAACTAGAAGCCCAGCATTGGATTGTTTCTGAACCAGCTACTTTCCCTTCCTTTTTTCAGTGTATTACTTGGGTTTGAATACTTGAGTTGTATCTCTGTGGCTACAGATTTTTGGGGGAGTTGAACATTGTACCTGCCTTTGATAGTCTATTAATGTATTTCTTTGAATCTTAACAGAGCATCACTTTGGATCCTCTGGAATGACATTGCATGAACGCTTTACTAAATATCTAAAGAGAGGAAATGAACAAGAAGCAGCTAAAAATAAGAAAAGCCCAGAGATACACAGGTGAGGTCCTCAACCTTACACTGGGGTTGTGATTTGATACTACACACACCTTGATGAGTTCTCTAACTAATGCACTTTTGATCCAAAATTTAGGCTGATATTCTCTAGGGTTCTTTAATATCTTGGGGACATTTGTATTTGAGAGTGGAAAGGATGCTTTGGAGGCTGTAGTCTGTCACATAGGGCCCAATGAACCTGAGATTCCTCTAGTAAGAATACTGATTTCTTTAAGCAACCGTCCATATTTAATGTATTTTGTTTAGGAGGATTTGTTGGAGAAGAAAGTTGAGGAAGAATCTTAAAATTGACTTATTTCTAGAGGTTTAAGTAAGGCCCAGCAAGGTTTTTGTTTGTTTGTTTGTTTTTTTGGTTTTCGAGACAGGGTTTCTCTGTGTAGCCCTGGCTGTCCTGGAACTCACTCTGTAGACCAGGCTGACCTTGAACTCTGAAATCCGCCTGCCTCTGCCTCCCAAGTGCTGGGATTAAAGGCATGCACCACCACCGCCCGGCACAAATAAAGTTTTTAAAAAACCATTGTAATTAGGGAATTTGTTAGGCATGTGGAGACTTTGTAAGGAAACAAAGTTGATCATACCTGTAAGTCCTTAGTAGTCAATCAGTTTAGTACTGGGGAAGACCAAGTTTGTAAAAACAACCTTAGGTATAGCATCTGGTAGAGTCTGTCAGCCTAGGTCAGTTTCTTACCTAGAACCAGTCTTATAGAGAAATAATGGAAATAATCAGATTCTCAAGATGGGAATTGCTCTTTGAGTTTTGTAGAACATATATATGTAGTCAGGACAGTAGATGTGATTATAAGCAAATCTAAGATTGAATCTATCTTGCAAACTAGTAGCACTATTGGGAAGGAACAGAGGCCGGGCATAGTAATACACATTTTTAATCCCAGCACTGGGAAGCAGAGGTAGGCAGATCTCTGAGTTTGAGGCCAGCCTGGTCTACATAGCAAGTTACAGGACACCTATGTATGACTTCATAGATTCTGTCTCAAAAACAAAACAAGAATGGAGTGCTGGGGATCATAGTTTAGTGGTAGAGTGCTTGTCTGGTGTGTGTGTGTGTGTGTGTGTGTGTGTGTGTGTGTGTGTGTGTGTGTATGCATGCAAAGCTCTGAGTTCAATATTCCCCCAGCCACCAAATAAAATAAAGAACTTGGCTCAGCCCCTAAAACTGCATGTTGCTAACTGACTCGAATAAGTTGTCCTAACCCCCTCACTTGCTGTAGTTTGCTGTAGTTTGTACATTAAAGGTGAGCATGTGAGTGCACAGGCACACACAAATACAAAGAAATGAATGAATACTTTTTTGTTTGTTTTTCAAGACACATTTTCTCTCTGTATCCCTCATTATCCTGAAACTCACTCTGTAGATTAGGGTGACTTCAAACTCAGAGATCATCTGCCTTTTAAATTATTTATTTTGGGGCTGGAGAGGTGGCTCAGTGGTTAAGAGTGCCGACTGCTCTTCTGGAGGTCCTGAGTTCAATTCCCAGCAACCACATGGTGGCTCACAACCATATGTAGTGGGATCTAAATCTTTTTTTAAAAAAATGATTTATCTTGTGTGGGGTGAGGGGGGCATGTTTTCATTACAGGTCTAATTCAGTGATAGAGTGCTTACTAAGTATATACACTTAATCTTAAGGAGGGGGAGGGGGGAAGGAGAGAGGGAAATATACATTGTAACAGATAAGCTATGAAAAGTACTTGTGCTGGGCAGTTTTGGTTTTTGGTTTTTCAAGACAGGGTTTCTCTGTGTAGCCCTGACTGTCCTGGAACTCACTCTGTAGACCAGGCTAGCCTGGAACTCAGAAATCCACCTGCCTCTACCTCTCAAGTGCTGGGATTAAAGGTGTGCACTACCACTGCCTGGCCTATCTATGACTTTTTTTTTTACCTACCTTAGGATCCAGAATGTTAACCAATGTTGTTCTGTAGAATAGTATACAAATTCTGTATTTTTAATTTTAGGAGGATAGACATTTCCCCCAGTACATTCAGAAAGCATGGTTTGACTCATGAGGAATTGAAAAGTCCACGGGAACCTGGCTATAAGGTGAACTGTTGCTTTTATTAGTAATTTCAACAAAAATGAGTGCGTTGGGCATGAACTTGACAGAAATGTGTTTGTTTAAATTACTCTCTACTTAAGTTTGTGTTTTTCTTTTAAGGATGGGCATAATTCTAAAAATGAACTACAAAGGGTTAATTTTTATTAAAATGTATCAACAACCTTTGTGAAGTGGTTAGAATATGGTAAATGACCCCAGAGTCTATTGAGGTGAGCTTGAGAAAAAAAAGAGAGGCGTTTTGGAACAAGTGCCCATGATGAGAGAAGAAACTTTTTGTGATATTTTTCTGCTTGTAAGTATTATCAAATCAACTGTCTACATGCACTATTTCCAACCATGATTTCAGAAAGACATGCATGTCAGAGCAGAGTGAAATATTCATATCTTAACTCAGTAGACTGTGTTCAACAGCTGGTGCGCTTTTTTTTTTTTTTTTCCTAACATTGTACCATATCATCTGTCAATTACTGTTACTTTAAAATGGCCTGGCTATATTTGCAATGATGTGCACATAACATTGTTATTCAGAGGTTTAAACTTATGCAGTCTCTTACTGTAAAATAAATAGATGGAATTTTTAAGATCTTAATATTTATTGACCATCATTCATATATACAGCTGAAATTTGAAATGAAAGATGGCTATTCTGTGCTGCTGAAACTTTTTTTTAAAAAAATGCTGCTTTAAAATTTTCCAAACAAATTTGTCTTTTTGGTTGAAAGTATTGAGAGACACCCTTGTGCAATCTGTGGTCTTCTGCACCTTTTCCCTGTCTCCACATGCCTGGCCCTAGTGAAGCAGCAGAAGTCTGTGCTCCATGCCTTCAACAGCCAGTTCCTCAGTGATGCTGTCTGGTGGCCCAAGGAGCAGTGGCTGCATCTGTCCTTTGTTGTCATTATTTGTCTTATTTATTGGCTTAGACCCTCTCAGAAACAGATTGATAAAAATAACAGACCTTCCTATCATTCTTGCTATTAATTCCAATGAAATATTATTGCATTGGGAAGTCTATGATTCATGTATGTAAGATGTTAATACAGAGTGGACAGCTTCCTGATAGGGAGGGCTTGTTTCCATTAGATCAGTCCCAGTGCATGCTGTCTCTGAAGTCATCTTAGGCATTCACCCTCATGAATTTCCCCAGGTGTTAAAGAAGGCCATTGCAGAGTTGATCTGGCCAATGTTGCTTTTTTATCTTTTCTTATTCTTAAAATACCTTAAGGTAGTTCCACATAGTAATGGGTAGCTGCTTTAGGTAGAGAGAAGTTAAGCATTTCCTGTAAACTTAGCCATCTTGATGTGAACACCTAGCTAGTCATTACTGGGACACAGGAAGCAAAGTGGGGTTCACATACAGCATTTTCTAGGGATAGCACTTTGATCTTTTGGAAAATAATAACAAAACAAACAAAAAAAAAAAAAAACAAGGCCGAATCGAGGCTCTTAGATCCCCAGGGCTTCCATTAGTAGAAACCACATTTGAGAATGAGTAAGTCAGTAGTTCTGGATCCCAAAACCGTAATTTTGACATCTTTTTGGCAGGCTGAGGGAAAATACAAAGATGACCCTGTTGATCTTCGCCTTGATATTGAACGTCGTAAAAAACATAAGGAGAGAGATCTTAAGCGAGGTAAATCAAGAGAGTCAGTGGATTCCAGAGACTCTAGCCATTCAAGAGAAAGATCAACTGAAAAGACAGAGAAAACCCACAAAGGATCAAAGAAGCAGAAGTACGTGACACCCCTGCCGTGCCCCCGGCTCTGCAGTAAAGTCTCTCCGCACCACACTGGTTTTGTTTTGGTGGTAGTGGTGTTTAGTTTTGTCTTTTACTATAGAGTCTGAACACACAACTTTGACTGGCTTAGAAGTTACTATGTAGAGTGACTGCTCAAACTGCCCCTCCTCCAGTATTGAGATTACATGAGAGCACACAGCACATGTTCCTTTGGGCTTTTGTGATACACTGGTTATGAATTAAAGCATTTGCAGCTTTATCTTTTTTTTTTTTTTTTTTTTTTTTTAGTTTTTTGAGATAGGGTTTCTCTGTGTAGCTCTGGCTGTCCTGGAACTCTGTAGACCAGGCTGGCCTCAAACTCGGAAATCCACTTGTCTCTGCCTCCCAAGCGCTGGGATTAATGGCGTGTGCCACCATGGCCTGCAGCTTTGTCTTAAATAACATGTAAAAGTCAAAGAGGATCTCTAACTTGCAAGTAGAACTTCTATATCTAGGTAATGTTATCTTTGTGCCAGAAATTAGTGCTGGAGCCAGGCAGTGGTGGCGAACGCCTTTAATCCCAACACTTTTAGAGGCGGGTGAATTTCTGAGTTCGAGGCCAGCTTGGTCTACAGAGTGAGTTCCAGGACAGTCAGGACTACACAGAGAAACCCTGTCTCTAAAAAAACCAAAAAATACTAACCAGGTAGAACTAGATTATTGATGTTAAATGTCTCTTAAACTAGTTTCACAGACAGTTCAAAAGAAGTGTTCCAAAGATTTCTTAAAGTGGTCATTGTTGAATTATGTAGGACATCATAGTGTTGGCAGTCCCATGGGATTTTTGTTTACCTTCCTTTGATGGGGCTAGAGCGTGAGCCCTGCGCCCTCCACATGCTAGGCAAGTGTATTCCAGCTGAGCCACATACATCCAGCTTCAGTGTACCATTGAAGGTTCTACAGTTTTGGTCCCCTTTCATTAAATGGAGCAGTGTTGTAGCCTTTACCTTCTCAAAAAGCAGCATCTTTGCTGTTACTGGCAGGCTTTTCTCTCAGGTGTCTCAGGCTGGCTTCATTCACTAGTTAGCAGCTAAGGGTGGCTTGATCCCCCCAAGGTTGGGTTGATAAATGTGTACTGCATTGTTACTGGTGAAGAGGGGGTGAATTCCCACAAGAACCTTAGGATTGAGTGTAAAAAAGTAATTCTGCTGGTTCTTTCTGAAATATGCCTACCACTGAGTTGCAGTGTAACTTTTAATAAGTTGCTTAAGCAGGTTTCTGTAGGGCAATGCCAGCCCTACCAAAGAAAGGTAACCAAGGGCTACCAAATCACTCTAAGGTGTCAGAAGACCCAAGCTTCCAGAAGTTAGACACCTCAAAGTACTCCATAGTTGTTCGTTCGTTCTTTCTTTCTTTCTTTATTTATTTATTAATGTGCCTTTGTGTTTTGTCTGCCTATGTTTGTGTGTCTTAGAACTAGAGTTAAGGATGTGTGAGAACTGTTGTGTGGGTGCTGGGAATTGAACCCGGAACCTCTAGAAGAACAGCCAGTGCTCATAACCACTAAGCCACTCTCCAGGCTGCTGCTGCCCCCCACTCCCACCCCCTGTTTACAGAAAGCACTTTGGGGCTGGAAAGTTGGGTCAGCAATTAAAAGCAGTTGTTTGATCCCAGCATCCATATGACAATTTGGAACCATGCAGTCCTGGGGAAGTAACAAGCACCCTTTTTGCTTTCCTTTGGGCACTGCATGCTTTAATGCCTGAGTCAAGGAAAATGATTTGATTACATGACTATTCTTATTACTGTGTTCAGGTGGCAAAAACTTTTTGTTTTGGTTTGGGTTTGGTGTTTCAAGATAGGGTTTCTCTGTATAGCCTTGATAGACTGGTCTTGAACTTAACAGAGATCCACCTGCTTCTTGCCTCTTGAGTGCTGGGATGAAAGGTGTGCACCACCACTGCCTAGCTCAAATTGGGACCTCTTGAGAATCTAACTTCACAAAACTTCTTGCAATAGCACTGAGTTTTGGAGTGGTTGGGTTTTTTAATTCTGGTCATAAGAAAAACTGAGTTTCTCCTTTTATAAGTAGTTATTAAAGTAAGTGGGGGCTGAAGGAAGTAGCACGATGTCTTAGTCAAGGGTTTCTATTTTTTTTATGAAACACCACAACGAAAAAAGCAAGTTGGGTTTACTCTTCCAGATCTGTAGTCACTGGAGGAAGTTAGGACAGGAACTCAAGCAGGGCTGGAACCTGGAGGCAGGAGCTGATGCAGAGGCCATGGGGGTTATTGCTTACTGACTTGCTTCTCCTGTCTTACTCAGCCTACCTTTTTATAGAGCCCAGAACCACCAGCCCAGGGATGGTACCACCCACAGTGGCCTGAACCTTTTCCCCATTGGTCACTAATTGAGAAAATGCCTTACAACTGGATCTCAACTGAGGCTCCTTTCTGTGACGACTGTAGTTTGTGTCATGTTTGCACAAAACCAGCCAATACAGAGGACAAAGTGCCTTTTTTTAAAAAAATGTGTATGAATGTTTTTTCTCAAATGTCTGTGTACCATGCGTATGACTGGTGCTGAAGGAGGCCAGGAAAGGGTGTTGGCTCCCGAGGACTGGAGTTATCATCAGTGGTTTTGAGCTGTTATGTGAGTGCTGGGAATCAAACAAGTGCCCTTAATAGCTGAGCCAACTCTCCATCTCCAAAGTGCTTTTCATAAATGAAGAACTGAGAAATACTTCAGTCTCATTTCCTGGGAGCTTGGTCCTTCTGACACCTTAGAGCATTTAGTAGACGCCTCTGTTACCTTTGACAGGGTTGGCACCATCCTGTAGTGTATAGACAATGAGTCATATTCTTCTAGTTTGTCTAGTCTGTAATTTCCCCCAGATGAAGGGAAAGGAAGAGAAATTACTACAGAAAGAGTTGCTGCCGATTCTGGGCTTAGTAGCACAGCCTGTTCAAAGTGGTTAGAACAGGAGTGGGCTAAATAGAATTCAGTTTGAATCAAGGCTCTGCTCAGCTCTTGTCACTTACACATTGAGTAATGTGGAATTCTCTGGTCACTTTGTTGAATACTTGTTTTATCAGTAAGGAGTTTCATCCTTAGTGTGCCACCCACCGCCTGCGCCCACCCACAGCACAGCATTTCTTTGAGGACTATAGTGACAGCACACTAACAAAGGGGCTTTGCTGCAGTACCAGAGCCAGCCAGTGTGACTCATGGGCCTACTTGGCTTCTCTGTTGATTCATGTGTTAGACTGGTAGTGGAGGCCATGGTTGTTTTGTGTTCTTCATGTGTGATACATATTTATGTAACATAGGCCTAGAAACTGTTGTTGGGGTGGAAGCCCCGGGGTTGCTGGTGGGTTGGGGTGAACAGGTTGGTGACTTGGTTGCTTGGTAGTTTGGCTGGCTGGCTGCTAGACCAGTCTTGATTTTTTTTTTTTTTTTCTTTTCCTTTCTTTTTCTATGTAGGAAGCACCGCAGAGCAAGAGACCGGTCTAGGTCCTCCTCCTCCTCTTCCCAGTCATCTCACTCCTACAAAGCAGAGGAGTACCCCGAGGAAGCAGAGGAGAGGGAGGAGAGCACCACAGGTTTCGACAAATCCAGATTGGGGACCAAAGACTTCGTGGGTCCGAATGAAAGAGGCAGAGCTCGGGGAACTTTTGTAAGGGACTCCTTGTAATCCTAATGAAATCTCAGTAGGATACCCCTCTGGTCTGAGCTAGCCAGTTGTAGATTCTTTGGCTTCCTAAGCTTCTACATTCGTTTCTTTCTCTGTTTCTAATCACTTCCAAAGCCTTTATAGCTTCCCATTTTCTCCAGTACCTTAGATCTTGCTTGAAGGAAAGCCTCTGGCTATGTATACCCCCTGGACTATCTACTTGGGAGGAGTGGGGAATGGAATGGGTAGAAACTAGTTTTAACTACTAGTGACTGGAAGCCAGCTTTCCATTCCCTGTCACACACAAAATGTTCTAACAGAATGCAGGGGACCTTCTGCTCACATGAGCCTTTGTTCCTGTTGCTTCTTTTATTTCTATAGCAATTTCGAGCAAGAGGGAGAGGTTGGGGCAGAGGAAACTATTCTGGTAACAATAACAACAACAGCAACAATGATTTTCAAAAAAGAAGCCGGGAAGAAGAATGGGATCCTGAGTACACACCCAAGAGCAAGAAGTATTACTTGGTAAGTGTCTGGGACTAACCAGGAAGGGGCAAAGAGCTGTTTGCACATAGTGGCTCATTTGAAGGCCTAGATTTTCGCACAGGCTCAGAGCACCGTGAATGTACAGTGCAGCCTCCTCTGGGGGACTAAGTCAGTTTGGGCTCTTCTGAGTGTTTATGGATTACAAAACAGGAAAGAAATGTTACTGTTGCCTTTCTTATCCTGTGGTCTTTGACTCCTCACTCACCTACAGTCTCTGTCACCCTGTTACTGGATTGAAAGAAAGGCAGTTCTAGACCTGTTTGAGGAGAAAAGGATATTACCATAATGAAATGCAACTGAAATTTTTCTCACCTAAGTTGTGGATCATTCCCACTGTCCTCTGGGCTGTTAACCTAGTCAGTAACTCTTGGCCTTGTTGTGGTTCAGCAGGCCTATATCCAAGCCTGTGTGACTCTTGAAGGTTGTGCCCAGTTGCTCGGAGCCAATTTGAAGCTTCTAGAAGATATAGGTGTTGAATTGTTGTGAAAGGAAAGGCTTCTGTTTTTCTTTTTTGTTTGTTTGTTTGTTTTTTCTGAGCTGCTTCTGTTTTTCACCTGAGGGCACATTGCCAATCTGATCTGGTCTGGTCATTGTGGCAAATTGGGCCTTGGACAGAAGCAGCTGGCAGCTTGGCTGATTGATCTTCAAGAGCTAAGACTGGCTTTTGAGTGTGGTACTGTGAAGTATGAGTCTAATCATTAGATGAGGTGGTTAGTACAGGTTTTCAAAATGCTTCACTCACTCACCTTTTTATTATCTCTGCTGAGGAGACTGTCACCAGAACAGGGGTTGTTCAGGGTGTCTCTGCTGAGGAGACTGTCACCAGAACAGGGGTTGTTCAGGGTATAGGCTGCTTTTCCTCCTGTGACACATTGCCTCCTTAATACAGCTGAAGAGAGATGCACTACAAGAGGGCAGCCTGGGGTGGGAGGTTTGAAAATGCTGGACCCTCATGTGTGTCTTCTGCCAGCTCTTCTTTAATGGCCCAGTTCCGTTTCATATGTTAGTATAACTTTCAAAATTCTTTTGAAAAATGGTATTCTAAATAATAATAGTATTTACATAATGATAGTGTGCAGACTGGGGGTTAAATGAGATGATACCTTTTGGTCTTCCTGCGTTTTGGTGTTTGTTTGTTTGTTTTTGGAGACAGGGTTTCTCTGTGTAGCCCTAGCTGTCCTGGAACTCACTCTGTGGACCAGACTGGCCTCAAACTTAGAAATCTCCTGCCTCTGCCTCCCAAGTGCTGGGATTAAAGGCGTGCGCCACCACGCCTGGCCGTCTTCCTGCTTTTGAAGCTGTGCTATCATTCTATCACTGCTGTAGTGCTCACACTACTGCTTTAGTTCCTTGGGGTTCCATAGGTACCGCAGGGACGTTCTTGGATCTGAGCCTCTGACAGCTTTGAGTTGGAGATGGGGAGAAGGGCAGAAAAGGAGGCTGAGGGAGGGAGGCATGGGCTCTCTGGCCTGTGGATCTGTACAGAGCAGAGTGCTAGCACTGATGCCAGTCTTTTTTCCCTTGCAGCATGACGACCGTGAAGGCGAAGGCAGCGACAAGTGGATGAGCAGAGGCCGTGGCCGAGGAGCCTTTCCCCGGGGGCGGGGGCGGTTCATGTTCCGGAAGTCCAGTACCAGCCCCAAGTGGGCCCATGACAAGTTCAGTGGGGAGGAGGGAGAGATTGAAGATGATGAGAGTGGGACAGAGAACAGAGAAGAGAAGGACAGTTTACAGCCCTCGGCTGAATAGGGGCCACTCTTGATGGAGCCTTTGCCCGGGGGAGAAAGGCACTGCTGGGAGAGACTGGTGGAGCTAATAAACAAGGAGCCTCGTGAAGATCCTGAAAAACCCCCACTCCATCACTCACTAGCCACACAGAATCCCACGACAGCAGAATGTGTCCCTGGTGCGGTCTTACTGGACAGAGGACAGGACACTGCCTCGGAGCCTAGATCAGACCCATGTTTCCAGCAGACCACACACATTGGGCTCCTGCTGTTGGTGGGGTGGGGTGGGGCAGGGTAGGGAGAAGGATGCTGATGCTTGGACTTTGTTTTGGTTTTGTTGTCCCACCCCCAGTCTGCCCCCAATTAGAAACCAAGTTTTCTAAATTTCATTTCACTTGGAACTAAGTGGGAATTTGGTTTTCAGTCTCTTCCTATCCTGAGTTTTATTAAAAAAAAAAAAAAAAATCCTTATATTTTTCTTTTTCTTTTTTCTTTTTAAGGGATATGTAGTAATATTAGCATAAAGATTTTAATTTGGGCAACTTTGATTCTTAAGAGAAAACAAAGCATGTGAATAAAAATTGAAGTGTTCACCTCAGTTTGGGACCAAACTGCTTGGATCTTTGTACAAACCGGTTTTGTATGTTATGGAGGAGTTTAAGGCCTTTCTGACCACCTCGTGTTCCCCTTTCTACACAGCCATGTATCACATGGAGTTGCTCCCAGCCTCCCCCATGCACCCTGCTCTTGTCTGGTTTCTCCTGGCCTGGGCTTCCCATTCTCCACCAGCAGCTCCAGTACCCCAAACTTTGTAGTCCTGCTGGTCTTCAGCAAAAGGAGCGGAAACTGGAGGGCAGTTTCTGGACGGTTTTCTAAGAAACTTCTGAATTCTATTATCTTTACAAATACAAGATGAGAAAATAATTTTTTCAATATTTTTTATTAATCTTTTTATAAAATGAAAAGAAACGCCTATGATTAAGGATGGTGGTTATGGCTGGGTGGTCTGTGGGGTTGTGTGTTTTTGGGTTTTTCCTTTTTTTTTTCTTTTTTTTAACCTTATGTTTTGGGTTGAGACATTTTCAGATGTTGGGGGGCATCCTCATTAAAGGGTCCTTGTGCTTGCCTTCGGGTGGCGGTCCTCAGCAGGTGAACCACTGCATCTGTTGGATGCCGACCGCACCCTCCTCCCCTCCCCCACCTTCGCTCTTGGGTTGTTGTGCATACTTCCCTTTACTTTGCTAATTTCACTAGTTAAGTTGGTTTTACTTGAATGATTCATGTTTAGGGGAGAAAAACCTTAAATTTTTGTTTCAACTCCTCCTGCAAATAAAAACAATAAATGAAGTGGCAGATGTAAATGGACTGTGTTTGTTGCTTGTATGAGTGATCCTGGGGTAACAGATCCCATAGAAGTTGCGTATACCATAGTCTTCCTTCTCTGGGAAGTAGCACCTCTTTTTCTCAGTGGAGTCCGTGCTTTTGACACCTCCAAGAAACAAACTTAACTACCATGCCAGAAGCCAGGACTTTGGCTTCCTTCGTTCTGGGGCAGGGGTCAAGGCTGCAGTCAGCTGGCTCGGCCTTTGTATGTTAACCCACAAGGAAGATGACATTCAGGTAAGCCTAGCCCAGCTGGTAAACTGTGGGTGGACCCTAACCTTCAGACTCTTGCCAGCCCTTATTAAAAGTTGGTTCTTCCTGCTTTCCCCAAGGAGAGTGCAGTAGTTATAAGAAATCCATACCTTTGATCCCAGCACTTGGGAGGCAGAGGCAGGGGGATTTCTGAGTTCGAGGCCAGCCTGGTCTACAGAGTGAGTTCCAGGACAGCCAAGGATACACGGAGAAACCCTGTCTCGGAAAAAAAAAATCCCAACTAGGCCCCTAAATGAGTCAAAGCTTCACCAGTGGGGTTTTGAAGTTTTGGAATATACCCGGCATAGCTTTTCAGACACAGGAGCCAGTATCTCCACCTAGGGCCCGCTTTCCCAGGAATAGCCCCGCCCTGGTATGTACCTCTCCGCCTTTCCCCGCAGCTAAGAACTTGCAAGCCAGAAGAGGGTGGGCCAGGAAATGTATAAAAGACATGGTATCTGGCCTAGGTTGGAAGACTTGGCTAAAGTAGAACTTAGTAGTTGCGACAGAGCTCTTGGGGGAGCTGTTACCCCAGTCCTGGGCTGAGACCCTGGACTCCTCCTCCGAGAATTGGGGCCCAACCTGCTGAGCCAGGCCGCCCACTCCTAGTACCTGGATCCTGACCTGTGACGGCAGTCTCCGCCTCATCCAGTCCACCGCCTGGCGGCCTCGCCCGCCCTCCGAGCACCCAATACCCAGCCTGACAGTCAGGCTGTGCAGGGAGCCCCAGAAGTCATGGGTATGTGTGTGGAGTCCGGGGTGGGTTCTTCTGCACCCCACTTTCCGAAGGGCAGAGTCCACGGACGTCCCCACAGCTTTTCTTAGTCCGCTTCCGCCCGCAGAGGTCCTGGTCCTGGCCAGATACCGTGCGCAGACGGAGGACGAGCTGAGTCTGGCTCCGGGGGACGTGATCCGGCAGGTGTGCGCCGGGCCCGCTCGGGGCTGGCTGCTTGGGGAGCTGCGGGGCCGCCGGGGTCTCTTCCCCAAGCGCCTGGTGCAGGTGAGGCCTGGTGCGGGTATGGCCGCGCTGGGGAGCTGGAAAGGCCCGAGTCTCAGCCTCAGGCTGAGTGCCGTCCCCTCGCCCCCACGTGATTTTCCCAGGAGATTCCCGAGGCCCTGTGGGGCGTCACCGAGTCCAGACCGCGCTTTCCCCGCCGTCACCGTAAGTCGGGAGCTGGGCCGGCGGGTGGGGGCTCACTGCCCTCGTGGAGCGTGACGGCTGTGGGTGGGGCACCGGGGGGGCTATTTTGCAGCCCCCTGATTGGCTCGAAGTACAATGCTCCGCTCGAGGGCGGGGCCTGAGGCTACTAAAGGGAGTTCTGGAGTCCACCTCGTCCCCAGTGCTGCAGACGGGGCCCCCTGCTCGAGCTGCTTCCCTGCTTGTCTGGCCTAGGTCACCCCATCAACTCTCGAGACCCCCCAAAATGGTGCAAAGTGAACTTCAACTACAGCCCAGAGCAGGCAGACGAGCTGAAACTTCAAACTGGGGAGATTTTGGAAGTGATAAAGGAGGTGAGGGGGATGCTGGGGGACTTGGGGACATGCTGTAGCTCTTCACACAGAAGAGAGTGAAATAAGGGTGGGGGCGATGGGAATGGAGGCAACTGGGGAGGATGTAGTCCTTGGGTAGAGCCAAGGATGGACACCTCAGTTACTCCTGGTCAGAACCAGATGCTCCCGCATCCTTCCCCCTCCCCAGATTGAGGACGGCTGGTGGCTGGGAAAGAAGAACGGGCAGTTGGGAGCCTTCCCATCCAACTTTGTGGAATTGCTGGACAGTGGGCCCCCAAGTGAGACCGTGACCCTGTGATCCCCTGGGACCAGACTCAGCGATCTTCAGCGATCTTCCCAGTGACCCCCCCCACCCGACCTCGTGACTGACCCCTTTGGCCCACTCCCTTGACCTAGCTAAAATAGGACCTCCCTAACGTCATCAATTGTTCCTCTGCAGGCCTTGGAAATACAGACATGCCTCCAATCATCCCTAGTTCACAGAGGCCTCCGAAGGTAAATTGGGTCATGATGAGCACAGCCAGTGAATTCTTTTTGTTTGTTTGGGGTTTTTTTGTTTTTGTTTGTTTTTTCGAGACAGGGTTTCTCTATGTAGCCCTGGCTGTCCTGGAACTTTGTAGACCAGGCTGGCCTCGAACTCAGAAATCTGCCTGCCTCTGCCTCTCAAGTGCTGGGATCAAAGGCGTGGCAGTGAATTCTTAAAATGTCTTGAGATTCGGGCTGGAGAGATGGCTCAGCAGTTAAGGGCGCCGATTGCTCTTCCAGAGGTCCTGAGTTCAAATCCCAGCAACCACATGGTGGCTCACAACCATCCGTAATGAGATCTGATGCCCTCTTCTGGTGTGTCTGAAGAAAGAGCTACAGTGTACTTACATATAATAAATAAATAAATAAATAAATAAATAAATAAATAAATAAAATGTCTTGAGATTCATCATCTTCTGCCCTTTCTTTGCCCCTAATAGCTGAGCAACTTGACCTATGACAGTCCTCCAGACTACCTGCGGACAGGTGAGCATCTCACGAAAGAGGCCTTCCCTCAGTACCGGGTCTGTGTGGGAGGTGACCCAGCTAGGTTGATGGAGGGAGTCGCTGGCTGCTGAGGGAAAAGCTACACAGTAGAATGATCTTCTTTTTAGTCTCCTGCCCTGAGACCTGCAGGGTCCTATTTGACTACCAGCCCGAGGCCCCGGATGAGTTGGCGCTGCAGAAGGGGGACCTGGTGAAAGTTCTGAGAAAGGTATGAGAGGGTTAGGGGGTACAGAAGAGTAAGGAGTGGGGCCCAGGCAAGAAGAACCTGAGTGATGCTCACCTGCCCACTGGCTTGCTTCCAACCAGACAACCGAGGATAAGGGCTGGTGGGAAGGAGAGTGCCAAGGCAGAAGAGGAGTTTTTCCAGACAACTTTGTCATCCCACCGCCCCCAGTGAGTATGGAACCAGCTGTGGGGAGGAGAGAGGAAGGGCTGTTTTTAAAAAATTGGGAAACCACTATACAGAGAAACCCTGTCTCAAAAAAAAAAAAAAAAAAA